>JAECUM010011085.1:0-60207 GCA_016617855.1 Megalonaias nervosa | reverse complement strand
CCGAAAGTAACAATTGTGAGCTGAGTTCGTCTGTCCGTCCGTGCATCCGTCCATAAAGCGCCGGCACACTGGACAAATTTGCATTAAACTCGTTTCCTCATGCTCTTACTTGTCTGAGTCATTGAACAGAATCTAAATATGCGTTTTGAGGAGGTATACAAAATGATGCTTTGCAATCCAGCCTTACCGCCACTGGCCATTTTTGTGTTTATACACTTTTTTAAAATTAATTTTCTATTTGTTCCCATTGTCGCAATCCAGCCTTACCGCCACTGGCCATTTTTGTGTTTATATACTTTTTTAAATTAATTTTATATTTGTTCCCATTGTCGTCAAAAGAGTACACACGAACTCTAGCTTTTCTATAACCCATTCATGAGGGGCCCCGAGTGGCCGAGTGGTCTAAAGCGCACACCGTTACGGATCATTGCCATCTCACCTCTGTCAACATGGGTTCGAGTCTTGGTTTCGGCCAATGTGGGTATGTGAGAAGGCTTGCCAGTAGCTTCTCGTGGGTGGGTGGTTCTTTCCGGGGTTTGCCAGGTTCTTCCTCCACCATTTATACTGTCCGCCATGTATAGGCTATCTTGTGCTGAAAAATGGCGTTAAACCATACAACAGCAACAACATAACCCATTCATGTGTAAATATTTGTGTAATACATTTTACAGGGATACTCATGTTGGTGGTCAGATAGTGCTTGAAGGGGTGTGACTGGGTGATTAATAATGACAATGCTCTTACAATAAAAGCTTCAAAGTGCATAACAGTTTTATGATGTTTCTGCATGCAAGGCTATAATAGAAGACAACATTTACTGATTTTACTTTGTAAAAAAATATCAGACCCTTTCATTTAGGCGTGGCACTATCAAATCTATAAATATGTGTTAATTGGTAGATAAATCAGGATACGATTCTTGCCGTTTTCAATAGAAACTGATGGCGTGCCGTGCCTTTGTTGACGATTAGATGTGGAAAAGTAGGATCACGCCATAGCAATTGCAGTGTTGATGTGTCAACACATGCAACATTATTTAATGAGAAACAAGTCTGTATAATCTAATGAGTTATTTTTATCTCCACGGTATGGCGCTGATTTGAGACAATTCTATAGGCTAATTTGTATGACCTTTCAGATGGAACCTTTCTGTGCAATATTTACAAAGGTCAGACCCCAATTCCACCAATACGAGATATACTTGTAAGTTCATAAATAAGACATTTTAATCGTAAATTTTAAGACATAATTGAATTTTAACCTATCGGTTACTTGGCTTACGTATAAGTCCAGATTTATAATTTAGTTGGTACAAGCCCTACCTGGCCTGGAGATAAAAAAAAAAAAATACCTCGGAACTTCAGTGCGAGATTGAGTTTTCACTCTCAACCAATCAAAAGTAGTTGACAAAGTCTCAAAGTCAAGCTCAGTCGTAGACGGTTTTGAATTTCCAGACCAGGTCTCCATTGTGTTGACGTAACTTAAGTTTGGACATAAATTTATGTCTAGACTTTATCGATATGATTGGCAGAAATTACAGACTGACTCAAAATTGATATAATTAAATGTGTTTGGTCAGGAATTGACTTTAGAAACTGTGTTGTTGAACTGATGCCACTCCGATCAGTGATAAAAGTTGATCAGTATTTTGAATATGAAATGTTGCTCTAGCCTTAGAAATCGTCCGCGACGTCTGCTGATCCGATCATCTGATTGGTCAGACAATTTTAGTAAGATTGGAGTGAAGTAAAATTTTCTGATAATTGGACATGGTTCTCTAAAAAATAGGTGATGCATCTTGCGGTCATGGTATAGAAGGAACATCTTGTTTACTTCCAGTCAAAGAATTGTAATTGTTTTGTTTTTTTCTAGTGGACTGGACCCTGATCAGTATTCCAATGAAAGGTCACTGGTCTGGGCCCTTATCGGTATGAAAACGAAAGGTCAGTGGACTGGACTCGGATGAGTATCCCAATGAAAGTTCAGTAGTCTGGGTCCTGATCAGTATGCTGTTGAAAGGTCAAATGATGAGGTCGTGGATGTTTATACACAAATTATATGCTTAAGTTGTCATCATTTGGGTTTTACACTGTAGAAAATAGGCAAGTGCTAAAAAACCCAAAACATTTATTCTTGTTTAGAAATGTCGTTCCAAATGGAACTGCAAACAAGTTTATGGAATTCTTATCAATGAATCAGTCCAGATGACTGTATGTTTTTTGTATCATTTACGTGTTGCCGCAGTTGACTGTGAAAATTTCGGGTGTGAAAATATTAATTTATTCAAGTTCTCGAAAGCAGAACCTTTTTCTATATGCTTACCTGTCTGTAGCTCTTCCTCGCAAGGTACGTTAGACCGTCCAGAAATGTATGTTTTTGCCTATTCCTCTGTGCAGCTGCACTGGAATCAGATTCGTGTGTGTGCGTGTGTGTGTGTGTGTGTGTGTGTGTGTGTGTGTGTGTGTGTGTGTGTGTGTGTGTGTAAAGATATGAGATTCTAACCCGGATCCGCGGGTAAACGGCCCCATCTCTCACCAGTATGATAATACTATTTATAGAAATTGTGTTAGTATTATGATGCAATGTCCTATTAGACCCAGGGAAAGCACTTTCCGTTCAGTTTGGTGTGTGTGTGTGTGTGTGTGAGAGAGAGAGAGAGAGAGAGAGAGAGAGAGAGAGAGAGAGAGAGAGAGAGAGAGAGAGAAATGCGTAGTTCTCTTTCATGTCAAGTTAGATTTAGTCATTCATTCTTTAAAATCCTGTTTGTGTAGGTGGACCCGTGCTTGTTAGCTGATGTGCTCGATGTTCGTTACCGATCGTTGTAAATATATGAAGATGGATGTAAAGGATGTCCTTTATTGCAAAGATACAAATATAGGATTGCGTGCTGCCCTATGATCTTCATAGAACAGTTCTAGCTACTTCGAATGCGACTCAATTTCCGATGATATTTTAGTTTAGTTGCATTGTTTTAGTATTGTCTTTGTCTGTTTACATTAGGTGACTTGTCACACACACCCTTTACACATTTTATGACGTTGCTCATCTGGGATTTTTATATGACATATTGATCATGCTTTGTTTGCTTGGCGATAAAGTGAGAATCAGGAGACAACGTAAAAAGGTTAGCAGGAGTTCTTAAAAGGGAAAGTGTGTTCTAAAATATCAGCTTTGTAGGCTGAAAATAATGATTTCATAGATTGGTTTACTTGTGATTCAAAACCTTATTGAATAAGTCCTCCTTAAACGTGCGTCAGTTTATTTCCCTTAGTGGTTGTCTAAATTAGTTTTTCTTATAGCTCTACTTCTCATAGACCAGAAGAGCGTAAAGGATGGTCTTTCGCCCGTCGTCCGTCCGTCCGTCCGTCCGTTAGCACAAGCCTGTTATCTATACTCCTCCTAAACCCCTTCGAGGATTGCCAGGAAACTTTACACACCATGTTGTAGTTGGTCCTAAATAAAAATGGTGCTGCTCGTGCATCCATTATGGCATTCCTGTATTGGATGATCATATAAAGAATAATGTTGCCAGTGAAAGACGTTTCATGATGCCTAGTTGGTCTTTCATGCAAATAATGCGAATCGGATGTGCAGTATGACCGCCACTGCAGCCATGTTGAAAATCTTGTTTTTGCTATTACTCCTGATCGAATAATCATATCAACATCCTGAATTCCTGGTAATTAGTTTAGCCCATTAGAGCGCCAGTCCCTTTGAATGATTCTGGTTTTTAAAAAAAATTCTGAATGATTCTGGTTTTTAAAAAAATTCCATCGCAATAATTTTCAGTTCTGAATTTTCTTTGCAAATACTGGTTGCGATTGCTTTAGCCGACTTGTTTCTGTTTGCTAGTCTGTAATTGTTTTAACTACCTGACTGTACGTACCTTCGAGTATGTCGCAAGTCACCACCGAAGGTGTGGGAACTTATCTGCTCTGAGATCGGTCCCGTGATTTTGTTCCGTCTAACAAGGTTCTGTATTTGTTCTGTTGATGTGCCGTTAAACGTTATGCATGCATACATGCACACACACACCCCCACACACATATACACACACACACACACGGAGGCATATGCATTCATGCATGCATTTTAATTCACGTTGTACATTATGAATGTGTAACAACGACTCTTAACGTCGCAAAGGATGTTGTTGTTGTTGTAGGGTTTAACGCCATTTTTCAGCACATGATAGGCTATACATGGCGGCCAGTAGTAATGGTGGAGGAAGAACCCGGGAAAACCCCGGAAAGAACCACCGACCCACGAGAAGCTACTGGCAAGCATTCTCACATATCCACATTAGCCGAATCCTAGACTCGAACCCATGCAGACAGAGGTGAGATGGCAATGCTCCTTAACGGAGAGCGCTTTAGACCACTCGGCCACTCGGGGCCCCCGCAAAGGATGTAGTGACGTTACAAAAAGTAAAGGCGTTATGCCATCAGAGCTTGCTTTCAAATCGTTTATCTTTTTTTAGTCATTTCGTCATGTGGTAAATAGGATCTTAAAACTGAGCCTTTTTCGTATTCCCTTTATAACACTCGTGGGATAATTTCATTGTCGGCATTTATGGCTCGCAAAAGACGGAATATATTGAACTTGATTCATGAATTGCATTTGAGATGACCAAATACGTAAGATCCTGGATACTTGTCCAGCTTGCATGTTAAAGAAAAATACATGTACATATCGTTTGAGAACATTTGATAAAATTTCAGTAGCCGTTGTCAAATCACGCGGTTACGCAGATCGTTTTGCAGAAAAGTGATAAACGTTCATTTTGTGCTAGAATGGTACAGACTGTCAGTGTAATATCTGCAATATAATACCTCCGTCCCTACCATCAGAACTATCCTCACAGGATGACAACAAATAACGGTCTTTACCGTTAACGTTTTCCTCTAATTTGTCTTAAGTATCGTCTTATGTTCCATCAAGTGCATTGGTGTTATGGTCTGTTAAGTGCCTTTCTGTTATGTTCCATCACGTGCCTATCTTTTATGTTCCATCAAGTGCCTGACTGTTATGTTGCATCAATTGCCCTACTGTTATATTCCATCAAGTGTCTTTTGTGTTGTTTTTTTTTCTTTCCATTAAGTGCCCTATTGTTATGTTCCATTAAGTGCCCTACTGTTACGTTCCATCAAGTGCCCTACTGTTATGTTCCATCAGGTTGCCCTACTGTTATGTTCCATAATGTTGCCCTACATTATATTCCATCACTTGCCCTACAGTTATGTTCCATCACGTGCCTTTCTGTTATGTTCCATCAAGTGCCCTACTGTTATGTTTCATCAAATGCCCTACTGTTATATTCCATCAAATGCCCTACTGTTATGTTCCATCATGTGCCCTACCATCAGCTCCTTTCATTTGAAGTAAAACATAATCTGTATCTCAGTACGCAGTCCGAAACCGGGGCCTGTACCTTTAATTTAATTTAAATATCGATTTTAACCGGTTTTGTAAGTAACATATCATTCCTTACATCTTCCCTCTGGTCCTAACCAATGATTGTTTATTGATCTGAATACTAAATTCACTTTAATTACGGCCTTTGTTTAAATGCTTTGCATCCTTATGCTTTGGTTATACACCATGCGTTTTGTCCAATTTTATCTATATATCGTGCTGACTAGTATGTCTTGCAAATCCTGATTGATTTAATGTCTTATTGGTTCTGTTTAATCATGCGAGCACAAAGCTTATTAGAGCTTACGTTGAATGTTGTTCAAACTCTTGCTGACCATATGTAAAATTTTATCGTATCTTGTCTTATTCCTGTTGCAAACTCGGGTCTAAGAAGAAATATATGAGATTGTATACAAATACAAATTATTAAAGGTGGTGGTATACCGGATAAACAAGAGTAGAAACGTAAAGCATGGAAACACACACACACACACACACACACAGATGATAAATGCATAAACCCAGTGAACAAAATTAAATAGATTAATTGCGTGTGTACTGATTTCCGTCTCGGGCGGACGATGTTTTTGGCATACACATGTAATTTTTTATATTTACAGATATTAAGATCGATATGTTATTTTAACTCTCTCTCTCTCTCTCTCTCTCTCTCTCTCTCTCTCTCTCTCTCTCTCTCCATTCTTTTTACGTGCGGTTGTTCCAACTGTTGCGGATGACTTCGTCTTCGCAATTTGCCGTTATTTATTGTTAATTATACGGGATAGATTACAAACTATTATGTCTGTTCATCTGCTTTGATGATGATGTGCAGTTCCAAAAATAGATACAATCGATTCCGCTGTATAAACATAGCGAAGAAGTGTATTTCGTAGTGTTTATAATAGTTTTGTCTTTCTCGTTTCCATGTGTAGTTTTGTCAAAACATCTTTCACTTGTTCTTTGTCTGTTCAGCATTAAGGTTTGGTGTAAGTATGACGTCATTCTGTGTTTCGCATAAACAACAGAGGCAGTTTGTCTTTAAGTCTTGCCGAGCGTAGAAGGGACTCGCAAAGCCGTATCGCACTCAGCTGTATCACTGAGAGAGAGAGAGAGAGAGAGAGAGAGAGAGAGAGAGAGAGAGAGAGAGAGAGAAATGTTCTCATATTCTCATATATCTTGCAAAAATATTTATTTACAGCAAATAAAGACCTATTATATCCATTATATTAGTTTGACAAAAATTAATTATCTTGAGATAAACTTGGAAAAAGTAAAATATCCGGCTCGAGAGAAAGTACCACCCACCTCACCCCCGAAAATTAAAAATGGTCGGACCTTTATCCCCCCAGTAGTGCTTGCTGCTACTACCTATTTGTGCAGTAAACGTGAAGAATGAAGGATATGCAGTCATTCTTCAGTTTCGCAAACAGGTTTCTTGTATGGAAATTTCATATTACTTAGAATGATTCTAATAGACACGCATTTGTCTTTTATGGTAGACTTATTCAAAAGGATGGAAACGGATATATAAATAGGAATTTTGGGCATTGTGACCGTGATTTTATCGACGATACCGGCTAAATGTTAGCGGAAACTGTATGGTTGCCAACCAAATATTGAAAAAGATGTTTAAAAATCTCATTTCGATGAAGAAATGTTAAGATGTTGAGTATAACTGAAACCAGGAAAGAACTCGAACCTACAACTGTCTGAGCTTGGGTCTGCAAGACAGGACTTTTCTACTCGTGCATTTAGACCTGGCGCAAATTTCACAAACCTAAGCGCTGTTTAAAAAAAATAAACAAATAAAAAAAGAAACAAAAACGTTTGGCTTACAGTATCTGGTCGGTCAAATTCAAGCCCGGCTTAATGTTCAGTCAGTCATCTTGCTGGATTGCAGACGTATATACAAGTCCGGACATTAGCTATGTTGATCGAGTCCAGTTTCTGTTTCAAGTGTATGTAACAACTGAAAATATTTGATTATCCTTACGGAAATTTCATTTTAACAAAGCGTTTCAGAAAATGTGAGAATATTTGAAGCATTTCTGAATCATCAACTTTCATCATAAAGTCATAATCATTTGATTGTCATCACACTTTGCAGACAATTTCAGACTGGATGCAGACAATCTCAGAAGGTCTAAGTATCAAGATCAGAGTCACAAAGTCAAAGTCACAAAAAGCCACGTATGTCGAGGGAGGGACCCCCACCCACCCCTTCACAAAGAGACTGATTGAAAGCGAAAAAAAAACTTCAATTTGGCACTGCGTTAGAAATTTTCATGCAAAGCTTTGGGTGGACCGATCAAATTGGAGTTGGTTTGGATATAGAAAGAACGTTGTTATTATCAGGTGCCACGCAAGCATGTTGAGCAAGGATGCGTTTTGCTGTCGGTTTTGGAATTCCATTTTTAGTGAACTACAGAATCCCATAATGTTTCCCCGTGATGCACCGCACTAATGAGACGATAGCAATCAATCACATCTGTTCAGGGGGAAGTTTCAGTTAAATTGTTGTGGAAATGACGTTACTCTTGTACGAATGACGTCATTGACTATGCAAAGATGGGGACACATGTGCAAGTTACCCGCCTGTGGTACTGCCTTGCCAATTTGGGCACGACACCAGCGAAGCTATTTAGCGTTAAAACAAAACTTTAAGGAAAATGTCGTTGTGCATCTTCTAACTGGAGGTTAATCTTTTGTACGCATACAGTATTTTATGTGTTGTTTTTTTATATTACAGTCTTCAAAGTGTAGAAAACTTGCTCGGCTGAGTCCGAATTTCAAGAAGAAGAACAGTAAAAATCGGGAGGCGGTCATTGAGTTACATCACGTGACCAAAGAAATGGATCATGCGCACGGAAGTATTGAGAACGAGAATGACCGAGTTCCAAATGGTCTTACTGAAAAGGAAAAACAAGGTAGTCCATTTATTCATCTTGAATACTATATGATCATCATACTCTTGTGTCTGATTTATTTGGGGGCGCTTTTTTATATTTCAGAATTATGTGACTAGTCTGTATTGAGATGAGAATTTTGTCGAGACAACGGTAATGTAAAGCTAGACATAAGTGAAGGCGGCGTCAATACGTTTGTTGATTTCTTTTTAATTTGTCATTGGGCTCGATATACAGGCAGAAGCTTTCTTTCAAATGAAAAGGGGGAGCTTTTATGCAATATTTATAGTAAGAGTTATGTCATGTATGCGTTCAGCACCGACTATTTCAGTAATGGGTGTCTTTGTTTCGATTTTGTTTTTTGGTTTTCTGTTTTTTTTGGGTTTTATTTTTAGAACTTTATTACACATACCTTTAAACGGTGATTATGCACTTTATTCGGATCCTCCTAGATCCATATTCCTTTCGAAGGTCATTATTTACACATGACAAACACATACGTCAAAACTCAATGTTAAAAGTAAGTCAACATTTTTGGACGAGGTCAACCAAAAGGTGTGATCCAGTACAAACCGGATTGAGTGTCGCGCGCTCTGATGTCACAATGAAAGCTACGCATGTTCAAACAAATTCATGCTACCTTATATTGTGACGATTAGACCTGACGTGCTTTTTTCTTGACCCTGTTTAGAACCTGGCAACCATTGTTAAAGACCATAGGGATAAAAATCTTTGGTTATAGTAGATTGGTATTGAAGTTTAGAACACCAATTAGTATTTAATTTAAAATTATTAACTTCCCCGTACATGCCCACATCGAAATACGCAATAGAAGATGCAATCCAATGGTCCAATGCCTTAAGTGTTCTTGAAGTAGTTAGTTTGTTTGTGTTTTTCTCGAGCGCTTTGTGCAGACAAGGCAGTTACTTTGTGAGCATGACAGTGTGTGTGTGTGTGTGTGAGTGTGTGTGTGTGTGAGTGCGTGTGCGTGCGTTAGCGAAAGAATATCTCCAATTCCGTTGAACAAGGAGTCAGTCTTTGACATATTATGATATAAGGGATTGACAGTTGTGAATTCGATCGTCCAATATTTTCATCTTGAAGCGGACAAAGCTGGTTGGTTGGCAGGTTTTAACGGTGCACGTTATTGGCTATATTATATGAGGAAATGAGAGTTAAGTGCCTTTCCCAGGGAAACCCCAAGGCGCTAACCCGGGCTGGCCTTGGCGCATATCGTACCCACGACGCTTGTATTACGAATCTGACGCCAATTGACTTCCGCTGCTTCCCCTGAGAAAGAGGAGTTTGATTTAGGTATGTTAGATGAAGATGAATGCACGTTTGTGGATGAAAACCCGAGGATGCACTACATTGCTATGAGTTAGTTAAAAAAATTTAAAAAAAAAAATAGTTTTGTTGAATTTAATTTCTGTTTATATTAACCCAAAGAATTTTCTAATTTTCTTTTTTATAGAATTAAAACAGACTTTTGAGCTTTTCGATAAAAATAAAGATGGTCGGATCTCCAGTGAAGAACTAGGATGTGTTCTTAGGACATTAGGTCACAGTTGCTCCAAACAAGAAATCGAAGATATGATAAGAAATGTAGATTCAAATGGTGAGTAACATCTTTTGTTTACTTTTATTTTATATTCTTTGCATAACTTGTCAGATTGTTTTAAACACTCTAAGAGAAGGAGATCTTTCACATCTAATGCTGAAGTTGCTAAATTAATGAAATTTACATCTCTGCCTGAAAAGGCTTTTGCATCATGGAATATTGGTTTGTATTTATATCATAGAACATTAGCTGAGGACATATTCTGTATTACTGAATTTAGAAAAATAAAAACGAACATGGACTTTGTTTTAAAGGCTGTTCCAAAACACCATAATTTAAATTGTGTCCTGTCATTATTTTCAGTTCGAAAATAGTATCGTTTCTGTTTTATTGAATACTGTTGACAATTTTTTTTTTAAAGAAATGTTCCTTATATGAAATTTAATTTTTAGCTCACTGTGCAATGCAGTCCAGCAACATTGTGTGGTCCCGCTTCACTAAATATCTCCTCAAATTGAGATTTTGTGTGGTGATGTCTGCGATACTTCTGATAACGTTGGAATTTCCTTCATAGGTGCAGATGGTAGAAAAATAATGAAACCTCTCTCAAAACCTGAGTCGAGGAGTTCCTCAAATTTTGCCGAAAAACTCGGAGTTTTCTTCAACACAAAACAGCTCTTTGCAGGATAATTCAAGAGATTAATTACTTATTGTAACTGTACTTTATTTGAAAATACATTGCTGCCGACTCACAACTTGAAGACGATTTGAGATTTATTGTAAAACTTCAACTATGTACATTTTTCTCTCTATAATGGTGTTACAACTTTAGGTCTTAAATTATGTAAGAGAAATAAAGTGAAACCACCAATTTAAGTAAGAACAGCAAGTTATTATTTCTCTAAGTTTCAAAGTGAAAATTTCAGAAGCACAGGATTGTGTTTTGAATCACAAATAATCCTAAATGTCCTATTGCAAGTCCATAAGTATAGGATGTTGCAAATGAATACCACTATTCTTGAATGTCCTGATTCACCTGTAGTCTCTAATGTCCTAATATACTTATAGTTTGGGATGTCCTGTTATACCAATAGCCTTGAATGTTCTGATGTACCACAATGATGCAATCCAAAATGTCTTTGAACGAGTTCACAATAATCGCAAAGTAATGTTTCAGTTCAAAGGTCAATGAGTACTTTGTAATTCCAACGAACAATTTTAATAAATAAGTCTCCTCAAATTGTAAATGAACGCAGCTGTAAATAATTCCACCGATTGATCTTCAAACAGGAATGAATTATTTGTTTACCAAGTCCCCTTTATATACATTCCCGCTTGACTTACGACGCGTATGTGTGTGTGTGTGTGTGTGTGTGTCTGTGTGTGTGATTTGGATTTTTAACGTAGCTTTAAACAAATTTCAGTCATATCGCTACGATCTCTGCAGCGTGGCAGTTTATAGTGACGTCTAGCACAGGGGCATCATGTCGCAGACATATAGTATGATGTCCCACCCAGACACATTATCCTGACACCAGGCCGACCAGTCCTAACACTAACCTGTTAATGCTGAGCGCCTAGCGAGGCAGCTGTTAGTACCATTTTTCAAGTCTTTGGTTTGACTTGGCCGGGGTTCGAACTCGCGACCTCCTGTATCCGACGCGGATGCTCTAACCACTAGGCCACCGTAGCGGTGACCTACGACGCAATATAATATTCTGGAAAACTAACAGTTTGTAATCGAAAAGT
The DNA here is from genome assembly GCA_016617855.1 of Megalonaias nervosa. Taxonomy (NCBI): domain Eukaryota; kingdom Metazoa; phylum Mollusca; class Bivalvia; order Unionida; family Unionidae; genus Megalonaias; species Megalonaias nervosa. The sequence continues at coordinate 48,576 of JAECUM010011085.1, read as the reverse complement.
ACACTAACCCGTCAACAAGGTTAGGTCTTGAACTCAAACTCAGGTAAACAGGTAAACATCTTGTTTACCACTTACAAGCATGACAAAAGTCAGGTATGCAAAACCCCATCCACAACACTCAATAACGGACAAAAGTCAAGCACACATTATAAATACAATATACTCAACGAGGGGTCATTCGGAACATCCTCGACTGTTTCAGAGACGATTTGAATAATTTCAGCTGTCTGAAATGACTCTTTGGTCATTGCAGTGATACTTCCCATATGGGCAAGATTTTGTTGGACGAATATCCGGCTACATGTGCGAAGAACAAAGTCTTGTAACACAATAGGCCTTGAAAATAACACGAGACGGTGTTTCGGCAATCGAGGAAATACCTGCAGGTCAGGTATTAATGTTATTGCTGCACCTTTGTAATTGAAAATGTTGAAGTCTTTCGGTTTCCGTTGTATGCTGGTGATGCCACGTCATCTGTTCATTGTGACTTTGTGAAGTTAGTATGACGGAAACCACCGGCATGAGGAAAGTTTAAAATGGCTTTTATTTACATCCGTCGTTATATTTTGTTTTCTAGCATACAATGAAAAAGGCCGATGACGTTCCGACTGTATAGGGGTAAAACAATTTCATGTGCTACCGGTCACTTGTCATCATCGGCACACTTGTAATGATGAAAACCAATGCACCATCTATTCATATCTTCATTATTATGGCGAAGAAATAGGATGTGGAGGAAAGAAAAATTCTTACCACTTGTTGGACAGATTGGCATAACTAACCCTGGAAAAGTAAATTTTGTACCAGAGATGGGCAAACCTTGCGTTTGATACAAATGTTGTCCCCTCGGGTTTGATTTGCCTTATCATGCGTACACAAATGTGCGATCGTCAAGCTCAATTTTGACTAATCCGCCTCGTCTGCATGTATATTAGTTACATATTTGGGGTCCCGCACCTAGAAAATGAGCCCTATTAATCGTAGTTTACGCCTGTACTCTTGTCCTTCTGTCTGTCCATTCATATTTATTATAACCACGATAGCTCTGCAACTCTCTCACATAATTGGATGCCATTTGATTCTGCAAAGGTTTTTCAGTTATTTGGGCCCACAAAAGCAAGATTTAGTGAGTGGGACCCATTGCAGTCCTGGTTAGTTCTTTTGCATGAAAGTTTACAATCACCGTTTCGATTTCTTTCGTTTTCTTAAAATTCGAAGTGTAATTGCATACATTTACTTTACAGAAAACGGGTACGTTGAATTTGACGAATTTTTGACCATGATGAGGCGAGCAAAGGCGAACGTTCTGGTAGATCATGACGTGAGTAAAGATCCCAAAGACGCAGAAAAACGCGAGGCCTTCCGAGTATTTGACATGGACGGCAACGGGTATATTGATAAGCACGAACTTCGTTACGTCATGCGTCGTCTAGGCGAAAACCTATCTGATGACGACATAAAGGCAATGTTCAAAGAGGCGGATTTAAATGGAGATGGATTAATAGACTATGATGGTAAGAGACAGCTGTAAAACTACCATATAAATATATTGTCCCGTGGCCTTCAAAGAGTAAGCTCAGCCAGCATGAACATTCTGCTGGCCAATACTCTGTCTAGCATGAAATGTTTTACATCATCATAGGTATGATTAATTATCAACGCATTTGTGTCTGACACTGGAACACTTAAATTGATTGTCTCTATCTGCTATGAACAGATTCAATGGCAATTGCTTGAACATTTTGGAACCCTTTTTAAAAAGTGTTAAACATTTTCTCAAAGTTACTTGGTATACTAATTCCTTTTGATGCAGTTATCTAGAGAACAACAAGACTTTCATCCTGTGCCATGTGTTAAACTTGTTAAGATCAGTGGGGTTTATTTTGCTCAGGCATATAGGTCAGTGGTACAGTCCCAGGATGTAGCTGAAAATTTGCACTCGCAGAAGCAAACCGAACAGAGTAGTGAAGGCAAAACACATTTACATACTTGCAGCATAATCGGAACATCCTTGACCTTTTCTTTTGCATGCTAAAAAAGACCCCATCTGATTTAAGTAATGGCGATTTTATCCACTCTCAGGCCTGTGATTGTTATTATATTAAAATAACTTTATTGATGCCACAGTTACTAGATGCTGTGTCATCACTGACAGCATCATAAGCGGTGATTGAAACTGATTGATCTCATCAGTTGTGTTATTAGATATATTTCAGGGATAACATTTTAAAATTTAATATTCATGTATTTCATTGATTGTTGAAACATCAAATTATTGTACAAGAATCAGTACTTTACTGATCTAGCTGGATGTTCAACTGCCATAAACTTACAAAGTGTATTATTCCCGGAATTGCCTCATAGTATATTTCAGAGAGTTAATGTTATTTGACTTGCGTCGGGAAGAGACAAGAATGTTCAGAATAGCTCATAGGAGTAGTACAAGTTGCATCCCTATAGGTATCACTCTGCATTGGTGGAGACGCTGTGTGATTCTTGTCTAATCACTTGTCATGAAATCCTTTATTGAAAGGTATATGCATTAGAATTTAGTATTGTCATTGCATTTTCGAGCATAATATTGTAATATCTGACAGTATTCATTCATAGCATAATATCATCATATTATTCATTCATAGCATAATATCATTAGACATAGTATTCTTTCATAGCATAATATTGTAATATCAGAAAGTATTCATTAATAGTATAATATTGCAATATCAGAATTATTCATAGCTTAATATTGTAATAGTTGACAGTAATAATTCATAGCATTGTATTGTAATAGCAGAGACAGTAATCATTCATAATATATTGCAATATCGGACATAGTAATCATTCATAGCATATGTCAAGATGTAAAAATCAGTATGAAGATCTTAAATGTTTTTTTATAAATATTTTCGTTTAGTCATACTTGATAATTGCAGTTTGGTAGTAGGAGAAAGGAAAAATACCATTTCTTGTTTTTATTATCCACACCTTGAGGCCCTCTAAAATCACAACAAGTAATAATTAGTCATAAACGCCATCAATAAGGGCAAAATCCAGGCAGGTTTTCTACCTGTAGATAATTTTTTGATAATGACTTCAACGCATTATTATTATTATTATTATTATTATTATTATTACATGCAACTTCTTCTATAGTATGCAGTATAAACACTTGTAATGTTAAGATATGATTTGAAGAGGTCTGCAGATCTTAGAATGATTTTAGAATTTCTATCTGTGCCCTTTGACTGAATTCACTGGAGTAGGGAAAGTTTTGCTTTGGGTGGAACTAAACAATCGTGATAAAGAACTTTTGATATTCAGCTTTGCTATGGAATTATAGTTGTTGCTGTTGTAGTTATTATTATTATTGTTATTATTATTATAATACCAATTTTTGCTCTTCCATTTTCAGAATTCTCCACATTGATGAAGCATTTCGGTTCATGAACAAGATGAAAACAGAATTGTTTGTTGTTGAGATTGTTTTCTTTATTGTTGATATTGATTTTTATACTATTATGACAAATATATATATAGTCCTGCAACCTTCTGGGAACTAAAGAAATATTTATTACAATGGCAAGATATGTAAAAGTGAACAGTGTTATCATGTACTGGAACATACATGTACCTAGATTTATACAAGTGCAAATTCTTCCTATGAATCAAGGATTATTCTTACTCAGCAAAGTTTAACAGGATATTAATAAATATAGTTTGTATAAACTGTGTCAAGGTGACTCGTCTCTCAACTTAATTGTCATTCCATGGCAGGACATCAGTGATGTATTATTTAATATGGAGAGGTCAGACACTTGTAAGGTGGATTCTACACCAGCGCCTTTACAAATGGATGACCTCCTTAAGATTTCTTGGTGGATGAAAATGGATGGATATGGATCACTTTTTCATGAACATTGCTGCTTTTCTTCACACGTTCATGGATACAACCGTTTCCTTTCTAGTTCCTCAGCAAGATTTTCCAGATCAACAACGTTCAAACAAAAATAAAACTGATGCTCATATTGTCACTCCCTCGGCAAGCAGTATTCACTGACCTTTTGAATATCGTTTAAAAGAGTGAATGAGCGTGCGCGAGACCGTATGAGAGGTTTCCGTATTTTAGGCTAATGCGTTTGTAAATCGAATCAGTAATGTCCAAACATTCTGGAAGCATTTGCTGCCGAGACGTAAAACTTTTGCTACACAATGTTCAGCCAGATGTTACTCGGCCTTCTAAATTGCATGCTATGAAAAAAGAAATTTTATGAGCCGAATACTGACGTGATAATTTCTCCAATAACAGGATGGTCATTTTGTGGTTGAAAAAACAAAAATATTGTTTACTTGGGTAGCATATTGATATATTGGTTACAGTAATATGCTTGCCTAATGTATGAAATACTGGACAAAGCTAGAAAAATGACTTTAATATTACACGTATGTCAGTGCAACAGAAAAATCACATCGATTTACTTAAATACGCCAAAACAACTTCATATATTTATAAACGTGAATTTTTATAAAAATGTAGCTGCAAAATCTGATTTCCAATTTTCTTTTGATTGCACACGTAGAACATGATACATAATGGATAATGTATACACCAGGACGTAGAAATCAATACTTCTATATGTGATGATTTGAAGATGGGCTTTTTCAAAACTATTGTTTATTTTGTACTTTTTTACCTCTACTAGTCATGTAGCTTATGGGACGACCTGTTGTCCAACGTCTGTCTTCAAGTACACGTCAGTTAACACAAGTTTTGTTACGACTTGTTGCCCAACGTCTGTCTTCAAATACACGTCAGTTAACACAAGTTTATGGGACGACCTGTTGTCCAACGTCTGTCTTCAAATACACGTCAGTTAACACAAGTGTGTTATTGCTACTCTTCCTATACTACAAGGAGGATTGCCTGAAACTAAACTCAAATGATTCATCTCAATGTACTGTTGGTTCTAATTTGAAAATGGTGCTGTCCAGACAGCTAGTATGGCCTGAAAACTGATTATGATATGTAATTGGTGCTGAATGGAACTGGTGTCGAAATGACGTTATTTTTGGTAACCATCATTAAAATAGTTTTGTTGTTACTCCTCCATGGAAAGTCATATATCCATATGGGTTTTTCACCGGAGTACCTCTTTTGGTGGCCATATTGGATAGCAAATCAGCACCGTTTCATTCATGATTAAACAACAACTGAAGGCTTCTGTACATCTTTAATATATTATTGCTACTCCACCAGAAATGATTGCCATATCTACATAGGGTTTTCTCCAAAAAGACGTCGTATGGAAAATAGTTGGGTCTTTCATGGAAATTGTGCCACGCAGACATATGGTTTGCCTGCAACGTTAACCATGTTGAAAATATTGTCACTATTCTCCAGAATGTATAGTAATATTGGCACGAGGTTTTCACAGTTCTGGAGAGTAATATTGGCGCGAGGTTTTCCCATAGAGTCTTCTAATAGTGTTCTGTTTGTCCTAAATGCAAAGGTGCCCATTTTGCCCTCCATAAGGTATGCCACATCAGCGTATTTGAATGAACGTCACATCACTCAGAACTATCAGAGTTGGTTTCAACACAAGCGTCAATGTCTTCAAGTGACTGCAGTTTAAAACGTATTATAGACTGTGTTTTAAAATTTAGCATATTACACATGATTTAACACAAAAAAAATGTTCTCTCAGGAAATCAAAGACTAATAGAAGCAAACATGATCTGCTTTGAATAAATTAGGTTGCATATTTTTAGTGACCATTTGTGTGTGCTGTGAGATTATTATCTGGAGACTTTCACAGGATATTATTAACATAAGAAGAAAATTATGCATATTGTCCGAGTACAGACGCCAAAAGATTGCAGTTCAGTTAGCTACCTGGTGTTAATTAATGTGAACAAATATAAATATTTATTTTCAACATTTAAATATTAGTGGTTGTTTTCTTATCGCCAGAATATATATATATATATATATATATATATATATATATATATATATATATATATTCATTCACTTAGATATGTATGCTGTTTTGTGTGTTGGAGTGCTTAATAGTGATATGACTAATTTATTAATATGTTTATAGTCAAATTTATCACGTGTTTATGATTTTCTTTTTGCCTACTCAGAATAATTGTGTTATTCATATAAGAATTATAAGATTAGTATGTACGTGCATCTTATGCAAATAATGCATGAAGTGTGCTGCATGTTATTTCTCCAGATCATATATACTATGAACTGAATTTTCGACCTTATAAGCATCGTATCACGTTTCGTACGTTCATCTACATTAAGATATTATTTCAGTATTAATTAAAATTTTAAATTTTTGTTTTCTTCTCTTGCCTGCATTTAGCCTGGGCGTTTCACACTTTTGAATAAACTGACAGCAAGCGTTTTCGCAGTGAGATAAGTAGGAACAAAATTTCAGCTTGTAACTGTTCAAAGAAACTGATCTGTCGCTGTTGTCTTGTTACTAGATGGCGCATGTGTATTATTTGGATTTTAGAACTGGTCTCGGTTTCTTGTTGCTAGATGGCGCGGGCATACTATTTGGATTTCAAGGCTGGTCTTTCTTTGTTATTGCTGGATGGCGCGAGTGTACTACATGGATTTAAAGACTGGTCTGTTTAGAGAATTTCGCGAGTAGGATTTGTGAAACAGGAACTAGTGTTGTCGATAGTACACATATGCCATCTGGAGGAGTAATAATATATAAACGCAGAGTTCTATTGTTTGACTTCGTGTAAAGCATATTAAATAACGTAGTCAATTTATATCGTGATAATAATGTTGTTTTATGCGTAAACTTTGCATCGAGCGTCTTTGATTTTGTAGGCTAAAGTACGCTGTTAGAAACGTTAAATATTGCAGAAATGTTTTTTCAGTGACAATATTATAAAAATCAGACAAGAGACGGCAAGCAAATTCTCATAGAAATAATAAATTTACTTTATTTGTATTATTTCATTATCATTACATACTCGAGTATAAGGTATGTAACACTTGTTGGCGTTCATAGTTAGTGAGTGCCTGTAAAGCCTGCTGCGTCTTTCGTTGCAAGTTTGAGAAAGAACGAAAAAGAAACCGAATATTTGTTCTTTTTTATATTTTACAGCCGGTGTATAACTTCTACCTATCCTTTTTTGTATGTGCTGTTTGTATATTTGTTTAACCCTTTGATGTTTGTAATTACAGATAGGGCAAAGATGGTTGCGTTCTTTTTATTACTAACTGACAATGTTTTTTGCACGTTTTCTTTCTTATGCACGGGAACGATTTTTAGCACTACTTGCATTTTTTTGTGTAGCCTAAACAATTGGGTCACGAACAAGTACCGTTTGTATAATGTAAACAATGAGATAACGAACAAGTACCGTTTGTATATCTCTGTATAATACACACAACAGCGAGCCAGGCCAGTATCAAAGATGTTCTCTTGAAATGCGTAAGACAACCCGTGATGGACCGGCGCATTTATAAGAGTCATAGATCCTAGAGTTCCGTAGATGTTTTTCAATCTAATTCAAAATATGTAAAGGTTTTGTTTGTTTATTGGTTTTGTTTTGTTTTCTTAAACGCTCATAAAATCCAGTTTGAATGAAACCAATATGCTCATGGTAGTTTCGTTTATTTTCCTTTTTAAAAGTATTGTATATACCACTGTGGAATAGAAGATCAGTAATTGGTTTTTTTTAAAAAAACCAACATCAACAAAGCAACAAAAATAAAAAAAACCAAAAAAAAACCAGTCTGAACAGAACATGATAGAGAATAAAAGTTATTACTGAGAAGTACAAATGCAAGCGGAAATAATGCAGAACACATAACTTGTGCATTATATGGATTTTGGCACACTGAATAGGTTAGCCGAAGTAGCTAGTTAGAAAAAAATCGGACGCGTAATCCAAGCGTCGCGAGTTCGATACCCGCCAGTGCCAGTCCGGGTTATGTCTCTTGGTTTGTCGTGCTCAAAGGCAGTTAGATCCGATTTCCTTGGCATGATTTAGACAACGATGTGTTATAAACCTTGCCAAATCCAACAAAGAGAGAAAATACAGCGAACCAGCGTTTTTACTTCTTGTTTTGACTATCACTGTTTACTCTGATACATGTAAACGTTTAATTGGCTCCTAAAAGTTCCCCTATTATTGAGACACCAGATTGAATTTATCTCGCAGCCCTTTGAGATACATACTTGGGTTTATAATGAATTTTTCATATGTCTGCATCTGCGGCCATGCAGGTCTGTCTGACTCTTGGGATCTTCTTCCACCTTCTGATCATTCGCCACTTTTAAAAGTTACATCCTATAGTTTACAAAATAATTGTTGCACTGTACGTGTGTGTTTGTTGCTGAGCGTATAGGGTCGTTGGCCTCGTAACACTCTACTCATCATAGGTGTGGGTCAGAATCCTAGTTGAGCCAAATTTTGCTGTGAAACTTAAGGTATTCCCGGCGTGGCCACAGGTGCAGCACAGAGTGTGTGGTGTTGATAGCTGTTGTGATACTCGTTCTCAGGTGTAATATTATTTTCATCTTTCCTAAAAAGCAAAAAGAAACAAAACAGATGATAGCATTTTTATATAATGCAGTATCACCATTCGCATAATTATTTCTTGTGATGCGGAATTTTTCTTTGTTAAACCGTGTAAATTGTTCACCCTATTAAGGACAAGCCGCTGTTCGCAAGAAATTTGTGCAGTGTATTAGTTACTTCCGTACTTGGCACGGACTTGTCTCACCATAGTAGGAATTTTACAATAAAGTGTCAAGCTGGCAGATCATTTTTCAAAGTTTTAAAATGTTTCTTCTCTTTAGTTGTCAATGTACTAAACTGTAATCGTGTATGTTTACGTTTAAACAAAACTTAGTTTTGGGATCGAGACTACGTTAGTGTTAAGTGATATATAACATCACAATTTTGGGCGTCGACTACTTTTCGTTTCAGTTTTGATTCAAGTTTTACATGTTTATCATGCTGCCCCTGTCGTTCTTGTTCATATCATAACAGTAGTCTAACTAAAATAAAAAAAATAACGATTTCATATTTTCACTATATTTTGTTAGCAGAAATTCCTTCGTTGGTGAGTTGATTCCTGTATAGAAGGGGAAGCAACCTATGTGACGATAAAAGGTTTAAATCTCTCGTGTAGAAATTAAAGCGCAAAACATCGTAGAGAAATTTTCAAACGCATTTTTGTTTTTACTGAAAACCTCTGTGTACCCTCAACGCATTTAGATGAGCGTTTCACGTAACGTTTGTATCCATCATTCATTTTGCTTAGTGGTTAATTTTATTGTATTTGATACCCCAACACTTAAATAGACGAGAAAGTCACTCAAATGTATTCTTTCTCATCCACTAACCTCACGCCCTTACATTCCAACAAATTATATATATATATATTTAATTGATTTGTACTTTTGGTGTAGAATCTAATTTATTTCACCTTTGACGGTGAGAATCTCAATAATTGCAAACAGATAATTACAACGCGATAGGAAAGTCAGTTTTACATTCTTGAAAAATTTGCGTTTAATAACTTTTGCAAAAATACTGCATCCAGTACCTTATTGATGCCGTCGTTTAATAATTTGAATATGCCAGATTTTCATGAGATTTACATATAAACATAGCTAAGCCACGCAACCAGGGCACAGTAACAGACTGGCGCGGGAATTAAATGGCTTATTGTGGAAATTACTGCATGATCGTAGCTTGTTGATGAATGCTGCAAAGGCTGTTTGACATCAGTGATTATAATTTAAAACTCTTCAGTAGCTATACAGTCGTCTGTGGCAACAGCATGGGATAAAGGGATGCAGAATTTTCTCAAAAGTGGTAAATGTATTTACCAATGCGTATTAATACAAAGGTATTTAATCTGATGAGGAAACAAATGATCCACTTTGTACACGAATTTTTGTATTTGCCTGTCGATATAATATTTCTCATACAGTTTAATAGTATTGATCCAAAATGATGAAATTATATTAAAGATATTCCACAGCACCTGTTGCTAGTTCTTTGTCTATTCCCCTCTATCTCAGTGTGACTGTCTGTCTGTGTCTGTCACTAACCTATTTGGCGTGAGACATAAAACTTGGCAACAGAAACTAGAATGCTTCAGAATTCTTTAACCGTTTTTAAACCTCCAAAAGTATTTTCTTTTGATCAATTTCAAACTTTTTTATATTCAAGGACATGATATAATCCCACTTTCATGGTTTTTCACTGGCCGTGATGTAGCACCCACAGACTCGGTAAGTCTTCATACGAAAAACAAAACCCACAAAGCAGCAAACCACGAAAGATTACCACCAGTCACCAACAGAGTGCCCATAATTATAAAGATTGCCACCTGTCACAGACGTATTACCCATAATTATTAAGAGTACCACCCGTCATTGCGTGTCCATAATTATAAATATTACTAGCCGTCACAGAGAGAGTGCCGATAATTTAAAAAATTAAAAGCAGTCACAGAAAGAGTGCCATTAATTCTAAAAGATTACCACCCGTCATCGAGAGTGCCATTGATTATTAATATTACCACCTTTAACAGGAGAGTGCTAATAATTATGAAAATGAAAACACGTCATCGAGAGTGCCCATAATTACAAAGATTAAAACCAGAGAGAGAGAGAGAGAGAGAGAGAGAGCACAACTAAACAGATTGCTACATGTCATCGCGAAAGTGCCCATAATTAAAAGAATTTTCACCTGTCATCGAGAGAGTGCCCATAATTTAAAGATTACGACCTGTCATCGAGTATCCATAATTGAAAAGATTACCCCGTCACATATAGAGAGTGCTCATAATTAAAGTAATTACCACCTGCTACATAGAGATAGTACCTATAATTAAAAAGATTACCACGTATCACAGAAAGTGTTCATAATAAAAGAGATTAATGATTCTGTGATATAAGCGAAATAGTCCCTTTTTCATATTAAAATATTGACGGAATACGAAATAAATCTTACAAATAAAAGGCGGTAAATGCTGGTGGGTTCAAATTTTGTCACTAGTACTCCGTAGAACGTTTTGACACAGAAAGACATGATTATTATTGTAACGTAACTTCTCAGCAAATATAAATCGCATATTTATTAAAAGATTTCGTATTCATACTATTAATCATTGATGTACGTACCGGCTGCAACAGCAACGTGATGGATTATTTCTTTTGTGGTGGCTATCGATGTTTAGAGGATGATCAACCACGGTGTTATAGCCCATATCGCGCGAATATTAAATTATGAATTTGAAGGATGGAAGAAATGAAGGTCTGAGGAGTGATATAGAATAGAACAACATGAGTCCCGTATACGGAATATAACAATTTAATTAATTAGACAAATAAAATGAAATTGTACAAGTCTAGTTATAAGATGCGCCTCTACCAGAAAAATAAATTAACTCGAGTTGTATAATGCGATTAGCAGCTCTGTTTTTCATAGATATAGCAAGTTTCATCACGAATGGAGTGAGTGTTTCGAACTTTGATTGTCCGACATGTCTGAGTAACCTGATAACTGGTTGCTGGTCATTCTTCAGAATCAAAATAGCTTGTCGGTTGGGGTCTACTTGCACAGGAACACTCTTGTCCCCTCTGGTCGTTCACTTTTCCTTTAGCTGTTCACTCTTATGTCAGTCGTGGATTCCCTTGTCTTAGGCTTCGAATCTCTAGTATTAGACGTAAAAGCTATTTTCCTGATAAAAATAGAATAAATGTGGCATAGTTTGATAGTTTTCTCACACCATGAACTCGGTATACATTCCTTCTCTGACTCAGAATTAGCATGTAACATATTCCACAACAGTCACTAACTTCTAATTGGTTTCAGATCATAACCTATCATTTAATACAAGAGTGTCGTATTTGTCTACATATTTTCGATTTCTCTCTTTCAATAGACAATTAACATAAGACAGGGAAATTAATGTATTCCTCCAAGAGAACTAATTACAATTGCTAATTGATCGATAGTCTACTCTTGCTTAACGACAACTAAGCCACTGCAGTGTGAACTGTTAATTACTATCTTTAATTAAATGTCGGACACATGAAACCATAAGATGACAATAAATAACCGTATATCTCGTCATGTTGCACAAACGTTAATGCAACCAATTCATAGGTTAAAAGAATTCACATCTTAAACAAATGGATAAAAAGATTCACTTTTTACATTAATAACACTATTTCTAATTAAAAATTAATCTGCATAAACATCCCATAAACCAAATAACGATCAATTCTTAGCATACATGATTCATATCTCATATAAGACAAATCAGTTTAAACACTTATATTAAGACTCACATGAATAAAAATTATGTATGAAATTAAGACACTGTACCGTTTCTTTTTTGCCTTGAGGTTAGGTTCTTTTTTTTTTCCCCTTTAGCAGAACCGGCTTCTTACACCACTAGTTACGTTTCTCTATCAACTACACGTCCCTGGGCAATCTTTACAAGGGTTTTCGCCATCCCCCAGGAGTCAAGACCTTTCGTCTCGCGTAAAAACTAGACTGACTGATATTTCGGTGTAAGACATTTATAAAACACGAGACTTCGCCTGGGAAACACACCACAAAACGTTAACTTACCCAGTCAGAATTCAGGTTTATCTAAATGCCATTATTAACTCAAGCCCGTCCAGGGTTGGAAAATTTTACATTTTCCGCTTTCTTTAAAATACCGCTCTCTACAAAGTTTCAACACAAGGCAAATATTTCAGCAAGTACAAAAGCTGTTTCTGTAACATTTTAACTCTTGGCCATTTCTATAAACAAAATAAATTCTCCACCCTTATCCAGCTTCGCCTGACATACTTATCAAACGGAAACCTCATTAAGCCAAGTCCCTAATAGATGTCGGAAAGAGCCAATGTCGTTAAACATGCTACATATTCAACCGGTGCGGAATCACAAACATCAACTTGAAATTTCTATGTGCACCAATGACATCTGCAAAATTCACTCTGTTACGGGGTACCATGATTTATGCAAGATTCACGCTGTTACAAGCAACAACAACAAATTCGTTCCAGGTGTTTGTACCCTGCAAAATAATAACACGTTTTACAAACACGACGATTTCTATCCAATATAATTAAAGTCACATCGCTCGTGTGACATTATATTAGCTTCTGAGAAGATCAGGTATAAAAAGAGAAGTGTGTGACATAATATTAAATTCCGAGAGACGAGTTAAAAAAGAGAAGCGTGTGACATTATATTAACTTTCGAGTGGATGAGCTAAAAAATGAAAATTTTGGTGTTGCTTATTAAGCGATCTAAAACGGTTCCATCATCAAAGCAAATTTCACCGGTCGATAATACAATACAGTTCAGTTCATCTAGAAATGGTATGCACACTGAAATGACAAAATACAAAATCAAAAAAGATTTCATCATATGAAATATATGGGAATATCAAACTTAGTTCAGACATGCCCATTGATCTACAAATTCTGTGCTTATGAGACTGCGGTTAGCTTTATTCATCATCATCATCATCTCTCTCTCTCTCTCTCTCTCTCTCTCTCTCTCTCTCTCTCTCTCTATATATATATATATATATATATATATATATACATACATACATACATACATACATACATATACATATGCTTTAAAGAGATACGGAAAAAATATCTAGCAACTAAGAAAATAACTAAAGCAAATCAACAATTGGTCGACGGAGAATTAATTTTAAAGAAAATAAATTAAATCACTACATTCAAAGAACAGTAAAATGAGATAGAAAAACAAACATTTACAGCAATGAAACACAAATTTTGACAACAAATTGGTTTTTAAATAAGAATAGTGCCAAAGGTGGTGGTGGTAAATCTTCATAGATTAAATGCAAATCAAAGCAAAACAGAAAGCAAACAAACAAACAAACAAAACAGAAACAAAGGAAGAAAGAACAAAAAAAAAAGCAAAAAAAGAAAAAAAAAAAAACCCCAAAAAACAAACAAAAACAAAACAAAACAAAACAAAACACCCCCAAAACCTCACCTTGATCGGCGGAAATGCCGTAATAGTCTCCTCGCGTGTCCGAGAATGAGATGTGTATAGTCTATTCAGGTTCTCTATTCTTAATTGGATTGTGCACGGTTTTGTTCGACATACAAAGATAACTTATTATGAATCCGTTCAAAACAGTAGATACGCTTCGAATAGGCGAGAAGCTTTGTACTCAAATACCTTTGGACTACGATACTTCATTCAAACAAGACTGTTTTTGTAGATGACACCTGACACCTGATTAATCACCCATCAAACTGAAAAAAAGCATTTGACTGATCGTCCATCAGGGTCACAAGCGAAAGAAGTACGTGTGGCAGTACGTACATCATCATCTTACTTGTGTTGCATGCCTGTATCAGAGCTTTTCTATGTGCTTGATATATCACCTTTAATGTGACCTCTTTTTATTTGTTGACTTTCCTAATTAAATTATGATGATCCTAGCCAGATCACTTATTATTATTATTATTATTATTATTATTATTATTATTATTTCAGAACCAAACCAAAACATAAAAACATCAAAACTCGCGTATCCAGAGCAAGCTCTGTACACCAGCTGACCACTCAAATGTAATAGATCTTTCACACCTTGCTCGATCTGGACAGAAAATAATATGGTTCCGCAATCACTGCGCATGTGTAGCACACATATAAGTACCCTCTCTTGTCCAACAGGACAGTCTGCAAATGCTCCCTCTGCTTATGTGCTATACAAGAGTAACTGCCCTTTCTAGCCAAACCGGCCGGTTTACAAACGCAGCCTTTGGGATAAAAATCATAACATTGTCTTCAGGCTATCTTTACATAAATTCATATGTCGTGACCAATAAAGGCTACACAATTAGTTTCTGGTGGTACCTACGTTGCATATTACAATGATTTTACCTCAACAATCCACTAGTTAAATATATTTGAAATAATTCCGTTCTAATTTTCGGATGGATTTTCGAAATAAAATATAAAACTGTTTTATATGATGAAATATTGGAATTGTAAGAAATTAAGACATGTTATTTAACATTTCGCATCAATTCAGTCTCAGGCTCGGACCTCAGCACTTTGGAAATATATCACACACGATTGTTTAACTTTCGGTTTGTTCGTCCAGGACCCCTCCCCTCCCCCCAGCAAAACAACAAACTTATCAATAAGAAGAATTTTACATTTCTTTCGGTCATCACGTTTCCTTTTCAGCCTTAGTTATGAATCGTAATACAAATGCACGTGCACGATGGGTAATAAAAAATTTACAGCTCTGAGTAATACTTGTATTATTATTCTTTATTGTTGTTCGTAGGACAGTTAAATTGTATTAAATTCATCCATTTAAGTGTTAATAATTGGAATGATTTATCTCTGAACCGGATGCACTGTATGCACATTCTACACATAATTCTAATGGAACCTTTCTCTTGATTTAATTTATATAAATTATTACTTTGTATTACCATTTTGCCCTTTTTTTTCTAATCCATCATGCCATGTATGTATGGATGCATTATTAATATTTCTCCTATGTTACATACTGTGTAGTTTAAGGGAAAAAAGTTTATTCGTGGAAATTGATTGATTGATTGATTGATTGATTGGTAGATATTTAAGCACTCATGCGCACACACAAAGTCTTTGTTTAACAGAGCTATTACGATATCTTATTGTTAATTCTTTAATTGGTGTTCGAAATTTGTTTTTCCTTTACACATTATTATTCACAACATTTTCTCTATCAAATATATTTCGCGTATTTATTAGAAGAGGACACTTTGCGACAAATCCATTCACATTTATGGCACTGTATACATTTTATATGCGTACTATCAATTAGGAAATGAGAGAAAAGGGTCGCAGGTATGATTTACTTAATCCCAAATTCGTTAAAATTAATATGATGCCAACCCGTCTTTCTTTTCATTTGTCAGTTATTGTAATAATTACTACCTCTGTATGTTTGGAATCAGCATTTTATATGTGATTATATTATCTGGTACGTGCATCATACCATATTTTTATAGGATTGGAAGACAGAAGTAAATGCAATCCTTCATACTGTAAATTCTATTTCATAACGTGGTTTCCGGATTGTAAAAATATTTTTGGGATATTGAACTATTATATAAATGCTTGTGTGTTATCTAGAGCAGTGCTAAATTTCCATTTATTAATCATTAATAAAATAAAAAAAAAAAAACAATAAGAACCATTTTAATAACTAACGTTTTATACATGAGATAAACATACTAATCGATATCATTCAACCCCACCCCACTTCATGTCACGCCATAAGAAACAAAAATACTTGAAAATCTGTTCATTGTGAGAGAATCTGAGCGTGAATAAAACCTTGAACTTAATAAGTAGCCTTTAGGACGCCGAGCCATAAAATCCACTCTTTGACATTATCAAAGCCAAGATAAAGGACAATGCAAGACAAGCTAAGACATCTGAGTTGCATAATGTTTATCTATTCTTGGACGTAGTTTTCACGTTCCTGCCGTCCAGTGACCCCTTTTTGACTCAATATGGTGACGAGAAAGAACAGCTGTTAAAATTGCAAAGGGCATATAAACTGACCACTAGCCAGAAATTAGCATATCCGGATGCTTGATTTCCATATATTAGCCTACAAGGATGAGTTTTATCGTACCATTGGTGGGATTCATTACTTTCACAGGCAAGTTTTTACTACTCAAGAGATTGCTTCTTCCTTAATAATGTGTCAATTTTTGTAAAATATTTTTTCATAAAATCTGTCTAAATATGCAGACTTGATCACAATATTGAAAACAAGTTTAGTGAGTGATAAAGCCGAATAATAATAATAATAATAATAATAATAATAATAATAATGTTTCCTTGAGATTTTTTTGTTAATGTTTTTTAATGAATTTAAATAATTTGGGTCACATAATTTCAATTTGAAATGATAAAATGTTACATAATTTAGCCTGTTGTTTAAATTGGGTAAAAGTAAATTAATCAGATGTAAGTAATCTAAAATCAAATGTTTCTGTCCCAATGTTTATTTGTCCTTATAGTTAGTATTAATTTTCCTTTAACGAATATTTTGAGGTTCTTCCGAAATGTAAGCCAAGAAAGGGATCCTTTGTAAAAGTTTATCGATAGCAATTAATTTTTATTCTTGATGCATTCATTCCGTCAGAATTTGTATATACAACTTTTACGATAATATCATGTGGGCTCCCGAAATCGACACCCTCCTCTATTTAAAGAAAGAGAAAGCAGTAACGTTGTTATCAATCTTTTCCCAGACATAACATTATACAGAATAAAGCGAGAAACCTCTATCCACGAAAAAACCTTACCGCACTGATGTGTACAAAACAGAATGACTAAACGTAGTCATTTCACACAAACGTCGTGTCACGAACACATATAATTTACCAGTTGTATATTAGGACTCACAGCATGTGGGAGGCACCTTGCGTCATTCATTTACCATCGCCATTAACTCCAAACGTCAGATAATTCAAACAACAAAATTTTCAAATCTGAATATAGATATATGAAACTTTCCAGAACTGCTAGGTATCATTCTAAATTCATGGGTTTAACGAATCCAACTTTGGCATATACGCGAACATTATTAAACTCTGTCTAAGTATTTATCTGCATATGTTTTTCAGTGATAACATTTTTATTTGTAATCTGATAGAAAAGTGCTAGTGACAAAATTCAATCAGGGCGATTAACTCCAAACTTCTCGAAAATCACCATCCTATTAGAACGTCAATCGGCGTCTCGGAATAGATAACAATTTTGATGATTTGTTACATTTTAACTGGCGCTGTTCTCTTAGATTACGAATGAAAAGTTATCTCCGAAAAACACGTACAAAAAAAAAAACAACAACACGTATTTGAGGAGAGTTTACATTTTCCAATTTGTAGCTAAAACCAATATTTGGCGTAATTTTTAATCTGCGTGATTTAGAGACAGATAAAATGACAGTTAGGAAACAAATTGAAACGGCATGTAATATTCAGTGTGTGTTCATATCATCATGACGGTGTCTAATGTCTGTCCAAGATGACTAGACTACCTTAGAGTCTTTTGGGAAAAGACAATTAACGCCTATTTCCTCGGTGTGATATGGCAAAAATCGTGTTAACGTGCCCTTGAAACCACAAAAAGAAGAGAAAAGAAAAATAAACACAAAAAGACACACACAAAAAAAAAAAAAACCCCCCAAAAAAACCAACAACAAACAAATCATATTCCATATGCAGTAAATCTGTCTCCTTGTAATATTCTTCCGTCCACATCCATCTTCTCCTGTAAAATTAATTAACTGGGTAAATTTAATCGGACCATATTCCTGAAGTTAGAAGTTGCATGAGGAATATGATTACTCAAATTATCCAACAGAATAACTTGAGTGAACTCCCTCAACGAGCTATTCAACTTTCATTTTCGTTTACACTTCCTTTTTTGGATAGCATCATCTTTAAAGAAATCAGGGACCAAAAGTAACTAATTATGGATAAGTGATTACTAACGATCTTCAGAGTAACCTTTACAAAAAAACACAATTTTTCTTTATTTTCCTTCAAACCTGACGTTAATACTCACTCCGAGCGTACGGTTACCTAACACTACTTGAATTTTTTTTGAATTATTGACATTAAAGTCTGAAATGAATCGATATCCTAACATAAAATAGGTCAGAGGTAAACTGTATAAATTACAGTTACACATCGTGCATAACGTTTGCTCAAAGTCATTTACAAATGCCAAGGTAAAATACAACTGCCAATTTCCAAGACTACTTTCTTTTAGGAGCTACTTCATTAATTCGCAAAATTTCTACACCAATTGATTTCATTTTTGACTGTCCAATTCCTCGAATTTCTGATTGATATGGGGAAATATATATTTATTTATTTTAGCACTCGTTGTGGCGAGCAGTGCTTCCGGGATCTCGATTGTCATCATGTTAAATGTATCTGGGGAACATTGACCTGCGAGAACTTGAATTGTACATGTGTTTTACGGTCCACCCGCCCTCATGTTTGGCGTAAGTATCAAATCTTGCTTATTCTACATATTTTACTTCGGTAACCGGTATAGAACTGTTTACAATCCAGTCACTGGGAGAATGCGCTTCCATGGTCTAAAAGTAGCAGCCAGTCTCGGTATTCTCCTCTGCGCAGTCGGTATTCGGAACACACATTTTCGACACTGATCGAAAAAAATAAAAAATTAAAAAAGAAAAAAGAACCCCAAACAAAAACAAAACATCACAACCCAAACAAACAAACAAACCAAAAAAAAAAAAAAAAAAAAAAAAAAACAAAAAAAAAAAAAACGAAACAACCAAAAACAGAAAACAAAACAAAATTTACAAAAAACAAAAACCCAAAACCAAAGACAAACCAAACTGAAACTATAAAGACCATTAGGTGTTCCGATTGCTTCTCGCCCATTCTGTTTTCATTTGGGTTTACTAGCGCTTTCCTTTAACATTTACATAAATATATTTAGAGGATAACTACAAAATACTACATGTGTGTTTCGCTTGCGTTAAAATTACAAGGTATTTAAATGGCCTTATGAAATGCCACCTGCAACGTTTAAATGGACATGCAAATGTTTTTTAACATCGCAGTAGTTGTATACATGACAGGTCACGACGGTAGAAAAGAAGCGGAATGGATAAATTCCTTTAAACTATTATTTTAGTTTTAATATTAACAAGGATTAATGAGCCCTTCTTAAGAACGCTAGCAGTATCTTTTCAATTAGTGCAATTTTCAATTTTCATTTAACGCCATTCTAAGTTAGCGTCTGCACCTTTCCATGTTTTGTCGTCTTATGACGATGTCGTTTTTCGTTATCTTTCAAGAGTGCATGTCTGTGTCAGACTGTAACCTTCCAAACTGCCATTCCAGGGACGTCCACTGCATTGATTACCGATGTAGATGTTTCCACCTGTAAGGTAAAGAATTTTATTTCTTTTAACTGCTATTTCCAATGCATTCCCGGAGATCCATATGAATAAAATGTTGTAATTCTTCTTTCTTTTTTCTTATCATTTATTTCTTTTAATTGGACCCTGAAAATAAATTTTGCAATAAGTTGTGCAGAAAACACGATGCCAAGGTCCAGCAATTCAATCTCTGAGAGGTAAACAATCTAAATAATCGTAGAACGCGACCAAAGGAACTTAGAATATATATATATATATATATATATATATATATATATATATATATATATATATACACACACACACACACACACAAAAGAACAAACATTACCGTAAGTGTAGCCCAGATGCTGCAACGAGTGTATACGATGAGTATATTAAGGTTCTTTATAGTCTTATAACTTTTTTTGTTCCATTTGAATCTGGTTATAAATGCAACGCCGATTGATAAACAAAATAACACTAAAATTAACAATGCATGTGATCTAACATAGGTAAACGACAGTGCAGAAAAAATTGACGCAGAGGTGAACAGTTCCATTAGTACGCAGAAGGAGAACATTTCTGTTTCGAAAGAACATGCGATAAAATCTGGGCGCTCGTAGGGTACTCTCTGCCAGATACTAAGGTCGCCTTAGAAAAAGTTTACGGATGTGATTATCTGTCTTATCCTACAATTTTTAGATGGTTTCATTGTTTTAAAGACGCTCGCGAAACCATGGAAGAGGGCTCACGGTATAGAATTTTTTTTTTTTTTTGTGGCTGGCAAGTGGGAAGTGACTGCTCTGAAGTTGTCAATTGATGCGGAAGGTCGATGTGCAGTGGAAGATATTTCTTTTATCCCGAGAATTGATTCCTCGCTTGTTTTTGACATTTTGACGAATCATTTGAAGTTTTTACAGGTTTGAGCAAGATGAATCCCGCATTTGTTGACCGCTGATGAAAAACAGATTGGGGTGAAATTGTCAAACAGCTACAAGTCGGATACGAAACGAATGACCAAAGACTATTGAATGCGATTGTCACGGAGGATGAAAAATGGATTTCCTTTTTTTTTTTTTTTTTTTTAAGTAAAAAAAATTCAAGAGTAATTTGGATTGGAAATACCCAGAGAACACAGATCTCTTGATGTTTTCTGATTATCAAGAGAGCTTATACGCATTATTTTTCAATGGAAAAATGCCTGATCGTCCGTGTACCTGTGCCTGACTCTGATGGTGTCACTAAATAATTTTATTTCTTAAAGTTTTGCCAGAGGTTGTGGATCATTACTGAACCACCCGTCGGCGCATCGGTATTCGAGGTATCCATCTGCTCGACAACAACGCACCGGCGCATTAATCTACTCTAGTGACAGACTTTCCAACGGCGCTCAACGTCCAAACTTTGACACATCCCCCATACAGCTTTGATTTAGCTCCAATTGATATTTGGCTTAATCCCTTTATCTAAGGTTCGCCGACAGGCAGACGACTTGAAAGCCACCATGCTGTCGGAAGTACAGTTTCCCCCTGTATAAACAATATACCAAAAAGTAAAAATGGCATTTAATAATTGGATTATCAGGCGGAGAAAGTGTGTAGAGCGCATGCGGAGTACATAGAGGGATTGTACTGATTCACTAACAAAGATCTTTGTTGTATTAATATTCAGAACTTTTTCAACGTCCCTCCTATTTTATACCTTTTTGGCAACAACATTACAGCAACTTCTTGTGACGCATTATAATTACCATTGATGGCTTCGAATTTGACGTACTGTTTTCTCCTGATGAAACCAGCTCCAGAGTTTGGGATCGGGTGTGGTATTATTGATCACTGATCTTGTATGAGGAGTTAAACTGGAGACCGCTTAGTTACAAAGTGAACATGTTGCATATCAGGTTACGACGTTCTCTGTGTGAGAGAGAGAGAGAGAGAGAGAGAGAGAGAGAGAGAGAGAGAGAGAGAGAGAGCATTAGGATGAAAAAGACAAAATTAAGGAAGGGTTTCAGTTCGCTTTCGTTCTTTCCTTGAGTTAGGTGGACCATGGCGGTGCCAGAACACGATAATTTTACCATCAGTCCAAGGGAGAAAATAATTATTAGACGCGTTGCCTTATATCATAGAAGTTGTCGAACTTACACGTGATTTGCAATCACTAACTTCATATGCAGCGAAAGCTAACACTGAGAGAAAATGCTAAAATATGTATGTATGCATGCATGTATGTATGTATGTATGTATGTATGTATGTATGTATGTATGTATGTACACGTTCAAAATAATGTTTATGCTATCACAACGTCACTCGCTTTTGAGACTGCATTGGGATAATAACAATGTCATACGACTTGATTTTGTTCGAAAAATGAATTATTCCGAATTCTACATGAATATATATGTTTCAAGTCCGTGAAACGTGAATCTTTATTTGGCTTGTGATGACACATATTCCAACAGAAATATAGATAAAGCTGACTTGAGATAACTATATGGTCGAGTTAATGTAGAGGTTAGAAGTACTTTTTAGGCACGCAATTCACTTCCTCCTCAGCCTCCCCCACAAAAGGCAGGCATGAACGAAAATATATGTAATAATAATAATAATAAGAAGAAGAAGAAGAAGAAGAAGAAGACGACGAAGAAGAAGATGATGATAATAATGATGATAATGAAGTTATTTCTCACCCCAATATCCATTCATTTGATCGTTTTTAGTACAATTATTTTACCAGGTTGGGGAGCCCTGAAGTCGATGTCATATCGTGAAAATCGCATTTTTAGGGCCTCGAAAGGGTATGCTAACTATTGTGACTTTGTGAAGTGGCCTTGACTACATATTATTAACTCTAGCGCCACTCCACCCACCTGTTCACAACAGCTATGAACTGACCAATCACATGTCAGCAGTCACTGCTGACAAGACCTAATTAATTACACACGCCTTGGACACCTAGACAACTGACGGTGTTATAGACCATTCTTAATGAGATCCTCATGAATATTAATGTATCGCGAAAACGAGGCTAAGCTAGGCAGATCGCGACTATATTGCATATAATATATTATGTAGATTCCTTTTGCGAGAGAATATATTATATTGATCGCGGCTGTAATGGATGTAATGTATTCTATAGAGATTGTTTCCTTTTGCGTAAGAATATTTTATATTATAGAATTACTACTGTATATATTTTAATGACGAAAACTTACTCAATATGTCCATTCTCTTAAACGTAAGTTGATGTACGTCCTATCTTGAGTGTCCTTTTTCTCTACAGCACACAAAATACAAGTTAACGATAGAGAAAACAAACTATTTAAAGCATGAATTTTGTTTCTGATTAGGTATGGTTTAAATGTACAGCTATGATCAATAAAAACTGTGGTCAAAACGCGCGGTCAGAATAAAACATTTACAAAATATGCATAGTGACACAAACTGCCCTTTTAACCAACCAAGGCCCCCCAAACCAGTAGAGACTTTGTGATGTGCTTTAAATAGTTTTGGGTACATGTCGGTATGCTTGCATTTTAATTTGTATCAGAAGTGCACAACCTGGTTGTTGCTATGGTGCTTGCTGCATTTGGTGCCTGGGGGTGGGAGGGACTGGGATTTTCCCTTTAAATGATATATGTTTTTCTTTTCTGAATCATTTGTAAACTGACAATATGGATATACGATTTTATTCATACGAACACATTTGTTTTTTGGTTTCAATAACAGACTGGCAGTTATATATTTACCCACAAAACATCCTGCCCCCCAACACACAAATTGGCCCCTTATATATGTGAACTTCTTCATTGATTATAATTAATTTTATTTTTATGGTGTTGATTCATGGATGAATTTTAACACCCAATATGTAAATGCAGACATTAGATAAAGTAAACATAATAGGGAAGAATCGTGTCTAAACAATATAAAATTTTGTCATTTTACGTATGTGATATTCTGTTAATCTGTTTATTAAAATAATTTTCTCTTTAATTTTAACAAAACTTTTATCTGTCATAATTTGGTCCCCTGGTTTTAACAAATCTATAAGCTAGTGCCTAGCTTAGCCTCGTTTTGGATTCGTTGACCCAGGGTCATATGAATACATGAATACATTCTGAGAATGTTCTATAGTAACTTTGAACATTAATATTTCAAACAACTACGGCTTATGAAATTCATTGGTTGAAATTAATGCTGTCTGCATAATCACAATTGAGAATTCAACTTACAAGCTTTATAAAATATAAAAATGACAAGAATCAGTGAACTAGGAGTTACGTCAGGGTTTAATATGTTCCACTTGAATGGCTAACAAACAAAATAGTGATAAAAAAGTCACAGTTGTAAGAAATCATGAAAAAGACGTCACTGACCTGGCAAGTTAGGAGGATCATTTACTATGTTTTTAAAAGAAATTGGTGGCACTGTCAGAGGAAGGGGGTGGGGGTGCATGTTCACATGCCCCTTCTCCTTCCATTTGAGACTGCCCCATCAATGTAAACAATCACCAACAGCCCTGCTACTTTATATAACTGAGGCAACGCATAGCCTACAATGTTTCAGAAACATATTTTGACTAAATAATAAGGTAGTTATTGACACTGTTCAGACATAGAAATATATTTCTATCTGAAAATAACTTTTGTTTAAAAAAAGACGAATCAGTACTTTCATTTTTCCAATATTCAGTTTCTTAGTAGTTGCGCACGTGATATGTCGTTTTTCATGGACCAAATTCATATTGGCTGCCTCTAGGAGAGATCTGACGTGTTTTCCTGGAAAAGGTCGAGGATACTTGATCGAACACTTTTGCCGGCATATCAGGCCCAGGGACGTAACGTATTTATGGCCGTTTACGGCGTTCAGGAATAGGGACATAACTTATGTATGGTTGTTTAAAGCGTCTGCAAAGAGATGTATACCTGTTAATCTAATAAACGCAGGCTTTTCTGAAGTAAGTCAGACGTACTGACGGAAGGGTAGAGTAATACTGTAGACCGTATCAACATCCATAGTGGGTGATATTAAGGAAGATAATGTATATTATTGTTGCTAGAAATGGGTAACGCTGTCACACCTGAATCTTAAACAAAGCAGACAAAAATGAGATATACAAAGAAAGCCTTTTATTGCTAATTCAGATTAAAATTTTGGGAATTTAACAAAGTATTAGAAATAACAGGAGTCCAAATTAGTGTAAAATTCATGTATCAAGTCTGTCTCGTCTTGCACGAAATTAGGTTTAACGAATGAATTTCATGGATTATTTCCAGTTTGTTGCAGGCTGGTGTAGTACAGTGTACTAGTATTTAACTGATGGGGGAGCATACACATTTGGAGTCTGTGTGTGAGACTGAGATTTCGCATCAGCCAATCATAAAGGACTTTACTTTGAAAAAATATTTTTTATTGGCTCAGAGTGGAATCTCAATCAAACCGGATTTTCTGATCTCCAAGACCAGATTATATGATCAGCGGTAATAAAGGGAAATCAATCGTACTGAAGTGAGCTAAGTAGGGCACAAGGTAGACGTTATGCCATTGTGAAGTATATGGTATAAAATTATGTATAAAACGCAGCAGTATACAAAAAGTGTCGATCCTAATATGCTATCATTTAATACACATGATTATTACGGTATACACTGCTAAACTCTATTTAAGTGAGTTTTTCCACGTGTTTCTGTTCTGCTGATAATATTTTGATTTGTAATCGAATAGAAAAATGCCAAAGACAAAGTCTGTTTGGTTGGTTTGGTTTTGTTATTTTACGTCACTGAAACACATAACTCAGAAACAAGGTGTGATGGCATGTAAAATAAAATGCGTTCCCCAGGGACACACCAATTAGCCCACTTGGACTGATTTGTTGATAGGAATAGAATCGGCACCCCTCGGGTCAAGAGTCAAACGTTTTTCAACCAATGAGCCACAAAATGTACTTGTTCAGAACGAATACCGCAGATGTCTCACAGAGGACCCATGTTAATAGAATGTAAAACTACGTCGCTGAATGGCTTACAGTTTTGCCCATTTTTTCCCCTATATGTCGCAGAAAAAAAAGTCCACAAACCAAGCCAAACACTTCCGTACCGTGGAATTAATACGAATAAAGTGTCATTCTATGTTGAATTGCACTGGGTGACAATAGTCTCATAAAAAAGTAGGCACAAGGCAAGATTTACCCATAGTCAGTATCACATGTTACTATTATATTTATTGGCGGTTTCTGTGTGATGTGTGTGTTTTGGATTTTTAACGTAGCTTTAATACTTTCTCAGTCATATCGCTACGATGTCTGCATTGTGGCAGTTTATAGTGACGTCTAGCACTGGGGCATCATACCGCAGACATGTAGCATCATGTCCCACCCAGTCACATTTTTCTGACATCAGACCGAGCAGTCCTAACACTAACCTCTTAATGCTGAGCGCCTAGCGGGGCAGCTGTTAGTACCATTATTATAAGTCTTTAGTATGACTCATCTGGGGTTCGAACCCGCAACCTCTCGCATCCGAGGCGGACGCTCTAACCACTAGGCCACCGGAGCGGAATCAAGATTTATTCCATAAATATTTGAAAGAACGAACTATTGTTCTTCTAATCGCAATGTGTTTATATTGTGAATTGTATGTACTCTGTATATTTAATTGCTATTATGAAATAGATTCCAGTCGAATGTCTCCCATTAAAACAAGTAACAACGTAAACTAGCTATTATTTCAAAATAAGAGATCCCTAGATATTCCCAAAGGACCAGATAATACAGTTATATTGATGATGCGAGTCATTTGCAATATGCATTGGGCATTTTTAATATATATATATATATATAGGTTTAAATAATATACATTTTTTGAAAAAAAGTAAAATGTGTAAAGCTGTAATCTGATCAGCAGCCTTCCGTTATTTATATTGGACACCTCTTTTCTTTAGAGTCATTTGCAATTTGTATTAATTTGTTCAAATCTGCATATGCATTGGGCATTTTTAATATATATATATATATATATATATATATATATATATATATATATATATATATATATATTCTGAAAAAAACAGTAAAATGTGTAAAGCTGTTATCTGATCAGGAGGCTTCCGTTATTTATATTGGACACCTTTTTTCTTTAGAAATATGAGATTGCCGTAATGAACAAATGTTGTCTCTGGTGCTTGTTTAAAAAAATAGATTAAAACAAATGCATATTAAAAAATAAATGAAATAAGGTTATCACTTAAAGAAAGTGTTGTTAAACGTACTTGGGCGGAATTTAGTACTGTGTATGATTTTGATGTAGGCTCTACCTGGTAGCATACTGTGTGACTGCAGATTTTGGGTCTATTTCGTTTGAAGGGAGCCGCAGTAGCTGATTTGGTAGAACATCGAACTCGTAACCTAAACAAAACGAACCATTACGTTGTTTGTAGTTGCATACGTCTAATAAAGAAATACATACACCAATATGAAATTTAATTAAACAATTGTTCTAAACTGACAAACTTAAAACCATGTCATTGTTGTAATGAAATTTTCTCCAGCCGTCATGAATTTTCCGTATTTATTTCATCGTGTGATCCGGGATAATGACTGCTGGCATCAGGGAAATTTCCTTTTTGTCCTTGTAAAGACCAATGTCCTAAATACATTATTTGCCTTTTCTTGTTTCTTTAAAAATATTTATTGCAGATAACTTAGAAGAAAGCGTTAAATATTAAGAATAGCTTGAGCGCTTTGCGTAAATTTTGTTGTGCTACAGGAATAGTGTTTTACTTTTTTATTGTTCTTTTTCAAAACAGACCTAATTCAAAGAGCATGACAAACAACAAAACAACAGCAACAAAGACATCTATTTCATACTATAATGACAAAATCTGAGATGAGTCCAATACCGCCAGAAAACGCCGAATAGATGTTATTTTTGTAGGCTATTATGACTAAGCATTTCTTTGAATGCTGTTACAGTCTAGCACACTTCGTATGTTATTATTTGTATTAGAAGAATTATAATAACAACAATTAATGAGTTATCACATAAAGGGCGTTCCTTGTTGATATATCACCCCTTCCCCCAAATAGAAGAATGGTTGAGGGCAAGCATGTGACCATTATATCATTTCAGACAAGACACCGTATAAGACGTTCAGAACACTCCCAGTTGAAAAAACACACAGGATTGTTTGGGTGATTTACCCTGACACATGCCACAGTGGGGAATGAAAATGTTTTATCACGGTCATTTCCACATCGAATATTTACAGGCCAAACCTTCATTTATTATTATATATTTCATCATGAGATGTTGAAATATGCCAATAGGAGAAAAATGACAGTGGGTATATCACGTTTATCGCCACTGTGGCGATACCACTATTGGAACTTCTATTTTTGCCTATTCAGGAAATATATCAACTCTTATGTATGGTATTTCCATATTTAGGCCAATTCAATTTTGTTTTGTTCTTCTCCTGTTCTCTCTCTCTCTCTCTCTCTCTCTCTCTCTCTCTCTCTCTCTCTCTCTCTCTCTCTCTCTCTCTCTCTCTCTCTCTCTCTCTCTCTCTCTCTCTCTCTTCGCCATAGTAGTTTTGATTGAAATCCTAATGGTATCTGTTCCCGTTTGAAGATACCTCTCCAAAACTGTGATCAGTAGTCACCATAATTATGTGAACTCTTCCGTTTGTCATGTCATTGTTTTCAAAAACTTACACACTTACAAATTGTAAATCAGTCAATAGTTGGATGAAATAAAATCTTGAGTTGACTTGAGCTTGTAAAATTCAGATATCTTAGCTTTATCCTAGTTTGGCACTGCAATGTGTCACTGAAAAAAAGTGTCTAACATAAGATCTACCTTTTTTTTCAGAAAGGCAACAAACACACAACTTTTTCAAGAATGACGCGAGTGACATTGTACTGTATAACCCTGCCTATGGTTAACTCTGAATTCTAAAACCAAAACATGCGTTCAGAAAAAATGTAACAATGTTCGACCTATTTTCTCTCAGTTTAGACTGTCGATAGAACAAGGCGCGTTTTGGTGCTGCTTTATTATTATTTTTTTTCCTACCCCTTAGATTTGAGAAAACTTTGGAAAATTGTTGGTAGCGTGTGCTGCGAAACACTCTAATGTGACAATCATTTTAGGGAAGCACGATATTTATTCGATTGTAAAATTTATGTTTAACTCTCATAAACATTATTCTCTTATCTAAAATTTTTTTTTTAGTCAGTTGGCATGACGTCTCGGTACTAGCTATACACAAACACGAATGAAAATGATTCGTGTTTGTATATAGAAATGACACAGGTGGCATGACGTCACGGTACTTGCTATACACAAATACGAATGAGAATGATTCGTGTTTGTATATAGAAATGACACAGGTGGCATGACGTCATGTTACTTGCTACATTGTTGCAAGTGTCTAGGAGTTAAGGAATTAAATTGATGTAGAACACGAATGGTTCGTGATTCTATGTATTTAAGTAATTTGGTATAAGCCATCAGCCTACGAAACAGTGGGTGATTTTTTTTATAGTTGCTGTTTTTAGTACTGCTGATTGGATGATGACTTGTGTATAGAGAAAAGTTAGATTTAATGAGTGTATTAAAGTGGGTGCTATTGATAGTAACGAGTGTGTAACACTTTGAACGAAGGACATTGATGTTGACGGGAAGCACGAACACGAATGACGTCATATTTGTGACGTCATGCGCATGCGCTATAAAATTTGGCGCATGGAAAATCTAAATGAAAAATGTGATTCGCGTTCGTGTTCGGTTCGACAAGAAGATCTAAAAGCGTCAACATCAATGTCATTCGTGAGAAATGTAAGGACTGGGCGACATGTTAATGGAAGAAACAGCCCCAGTTCACGTGACTGTTTGTGTATATGTGTTTGGGGGTTGTCCCCAACCCCCAAACACATATACACTAACATGTCACGTGATGCCAAATGGCTGTTAGACATTAACATGGAGCGAAGGGCTGAAGCAAACACGAAATTTTTGGTAGTGTTAGAGATAGTCTATTTTGTGAGATTTTATCTCCTTCTCTTAAATTTTAGGATAATATTGGGTGTTTGAATAGTGAGTATGATATAATGGATGGTATAGTGAGTGTAATGGATAGTATTTTTATGGCGTAAGGGATAGATATTTTGTGAACTTTCATCTCCTTCTCTTACATTCTAAGCGAACACAAGGTATTTTGGATATGTTGGATAGCATGGTGATGTGATGGATAATACTTCTGTAGTGTAAAGGATAGTCTATTTTGTGAAATTTCATCTTTAACTCATATTCCAAGGAAACACATAACTTTTGGAGTGTGTGTGTGTGTGTGTGTGTGTGTGTGTGTGTTGGTCTTTGTTTGTCCCTTTGAAACTCCCTTTATCCCTGTCAAATTCATGTCACCTACCTACAGTATCGCGTATTCAGGTCAGCCAGTTCAGTGACGTCACACAGTATCGAGTATTCAGGTCAGCCAGT
Source organism: Megalonaias nervosa (assembly GCA_016617855.1). Taxonomy (NCBI): domain Eukaryota; kingdom Metazoa; phylum Mollusca; class Bivalvia; order Unionida; family Unionidae; genus Megalonaias; species Megalonaias nervosa. The sequence continues at coordinate 18,078 of JAECUM010011085.1, read as the reverse complement.
TCAGTGACGTCACTAAAGCTAGAAATTTTTGAAGCTATAAATATAGACTTGGGTTTTCCAAAGGTTGTAGCTATAAATACATACAAGGGTTTTTAAACAGAAATTGACCAAAAATTGTAGCTAAAAAGAGACCCTACCTGTTCCATTCCTCTTGTCGCTACACAGGCCCAATATTTTTGTCGCTAGACAGGCCCAATATTTTTTGTCGCTAGACAGGCCCAATATTATTTTGTCACTAGACAGGCCCAATATTTTTTTGTCGCTTGACAGCCCCAATATTTACCCATGTTCAATTTCCCTTGTCCGTAGGGTACAAAGTAGGGTCCCGTGAGGCTATAAATCTCGAGGCTATAGTGAAAACGATCAAATTTAACATAGAAGTCTACGTGAGGCTATAAATCTTGAGGTTATGGTACCACCCCCTAAATTTAACATAGAGGTCTACGTGAGGCTATAAATTTTGGGGCTATAGTGCCGGGAACCTTTTTTAACATAGAGGTCTACTTGGGGCTATAAATTTTGGGGCCATGGTGCTGGGACCTGTTTTTAACATTACGGTCTACATTTTACGCATTCGCGTCCGTTTGTGTGGAAAGCAGATATGTGTATGTTTTATGCGTTCTCGTTCGTGGATAGTATATGTGGTGTGTGTTTTTTCTTCTCTTCCTTCGTTTGTGTGGATAGTATATATGGGTGCATTTTATGCATACGCGTTCGTTTGTGTGGATAGTATATGTGGTGTGTGTGTGTGTGTGTGTGTGTGTGTGTGTGTGTGTGTTTTATGCATTATAGTTCGTTTGTGTGGATAGTAGATATGTGTGTGTTTTATGCATTCTCGTTCGTTTATTTGAATAGTAAGTAGGGTGTGTTTATGCGTTCGCATCCGTTTGTGTGGATAGTAAATATTGTATGTTTTTTGTTCTCTTCCCGTTTGTGTGGATGGTAGATATGGGTGTGTTTTTTCTTCTCTTCCCGTTTGTGTGGATAGTAGATATGGGTGTGTTTTATGCATTCTCGTTCGTTTGTTTGGATAGTAAGTATGGTGTGTTTATGCGTTCTCATTCGTTGGTGTGGATAGTAAATAGGTGTGTTTTATGCTTTCTCATTCGTTGGTGTGGATAGCAAATAGGCGTGTGTTTTATGCTTTCTCGCTCGTTGGTGAGGATAGTAAATATGGTATGTTTTATGCATTCACGTCCGTTGGTGTGGATAGTAAATAGGTGTGTGTTTTATGCTTTCTCATTCGTTGGTGAGGATAGTAAATAGGTGTGTGTTTTATGCTTTCTCGTGCGTTGGTATGGATAGTAAATAGTTGCGTGTTTTATGCATTCGCGTTCATTGGTGAGGATAGTAAATATGGTATGTTTTATGCATTCACGTCCGTTGGTGTGGATAGTAAATAGGTGTGTGTTTTATGCTTTCTCATTCGTTGGTGAGGATAGTAAATAGGTGTGTTTTTTGCATTCTCGCCCGTTGGTGAGGATAGTAAATATGGTATGTTTTATGCATTCACGTCCGTTGGTGTGGATAGTAAATAGGTGTGTGTTTTATGCTTTCTCATTCGTTGATGAGGATAATAAATATGGTATGTTTTATGCATTCGCGTCCGTTGGTGTGGATAGTAAATAGGTGTGTGTTTTATGCTTTCTCGTTCGTTGGTGAGGATAGTAAATAGGTGTATGTTTGATGCATTCGCGTCCGTTGGTGTGGATAGTAAATAGGTGTGTGTTTTATGCACTCGCGTCCGTTGGTGTGGATAGTAAATAGTTGTGTGTTTTATGCTTTCTCATTCGTTGGTGAGGATAGTAAATAGGTGTGTTTTATGCATTCTCGCCCGTTGGTGAGGATAGTAAATATGGTATGTTTTATGCTTTCTCATTCGTTGGTTTGGATAGTAAATAGGTGTGTGTTTTATGCTTTCTCATTCGTTGGTGAGGATAGGAAATAGGTGTGTGTTTTATGCTTTCTCGTTCGTTGCTATGGATAGTAAATAGTTGTGTGTTTTATGCAATCGCGTTCATTGGTGAGGATAGTAAATATGGTATGTTTTATGCATTCACGTCCGTTGGTGTGGATAGTAAATAGGTGTATGTTTTATGCATTCTCATTCGTTGATGAGGATAATAAATATGGTATGTTTTATGCATTCGCGTCCGTTGGTGTGGATAGTAAATAGGTGTGTGTTTTATGCACTCGCGTCCGTTGGTGTGGATAGTAAATAGTTGTGTGTTTTATTGTTTCTCATTCGTTGATGAGGATAATAAATATGGTATGTTTTATGCATTCGCGTCCGTTGGTGTGGATAGTAAATAGGTGTGTGTTTTATGCATTCTCGCCCGTTGGTGAGGATAGTAAATATGGTATGTTTTATGCATTCGCGTCCGTTGGTGTGGATAGTAAATAGGTGTGTGTTTTATGAATATTAAAACATACTATACTATACTATTCACTGACACGAACGCGAATGATTCAAACTTTGTATAGAAATGACACAGGTGGCATGACGTCACGGTCCTTGCTTCATTGTTGCAAGTGTCTAGGAGTTAAGGAATTAAATTGATGTAGAACACGAATGGTTCGTGATTCTATGTATTTAAGTAATTTGGTATAAGCCATCAGCCTACGAAACAGTGGGTGATTTTTTTATAGTTGCTGTTTTTAGTACTGATAATTGACTGATGGCTTGTGTATAGAGAGTTATAATATCCACAAACACGGACGCGAATGATTCGTGTTTGTATATAGAAATGACACAGGTGGCATGACGTCACGGTCCTTGCTACATTGTTGCAACTGTCCAGTACCGTGACGTCACCCTACCTGTGCCATTCCTCTTGTCGCTATACAAAATTCCCATTGTCCTTAGACAGTCCCAGGGTGTGCTTGTCGCTATACAAAATTCCCATTGTTCCCAGACAGTCCCAGGGTGTGCTAGTCGCTATACAAAATTCCCATTGTCCGTAGACAGACCCAGGGTGATTTTTTGTCCGTATAAATCTTGTCCGTAAACGTGCCCAGGGGGTCTGTAATGTATTTTCCCATTGTCCGTAAACGTGCTCAGGGTGATTCTTTTTGTCCGTATAAATCGTGTCCGTAAGCGTACCCGGGGTGGGTGGGTCTGTAATGCTAATTCCCATTGTCCATAAAGTGCCCCCTTTCACTACTATTGCTGAACACACACACACACACACACACACACACACACACACACACACACACACACTTTTTATATTTTCTTCTTCTTTTTCTTCTTCTTCTTCTTCTTCTTCTTCTTCTTCTTCTTTTTATTATTATTATTCCCCGTACATAGGTAGCCAATGGTCGGGGAGCCATTCCATGGACTACCTCACAGTTCACTTTTTCTACATAATGTCTTGTCTTCTGTATAAAGACTTCAAACATTAAAACGGGGAATAGACACAGGAAGAAACGAGGATAGCCTAAAGAAAAAAGAACCTACTCTAATATGTAAGAGAGACAAGAGAAAGAAGTGTGGAGAAGAAGATATTAAGAAACAGGAGTATTGTAAGAGTATAAGTATATAATAGGTATAAGCATATAATAGGTATAAATATATAATAGGTATAAGTATATAATAGTATAAGTATATAATAGGTATGCATGTAATTCTTATACAACTAGTTTCAGGTGATATGTACAAAAATATAACCTAGAAGATTGTAGATGCATCAACTGATTTTCATAAATATATCTAAAACAAACAATAGACAGAAAATGACTACTACACAACTAAATTAATAAATGTCTGCCATCCAGTTTCAACACGTTCCAGTTTTTTGTTTATTTTGGCTAATTCCATCTCACAAATGTAGTAATGTTTAAAAGAAAATTAAACAAAGGTAGGGATGGAGGTTTTCTTTCATCGTGCATATTATATATGTATCTTTTAGATATATATCAGCAATATAAAATTAATTATATTGTCTGCTTCTAACATACCGACACTTATTCCTGTAAGTGAAAAGGTATGCAGGTAATTAGTGCTGTTTTCAATCCACTGGCTTAAATCACCCCAAAACTGCTTTACAGTTGCACAGTCCCCAAAAAGGTAAATTAAGATTTCGGGTGAAGCCATACAAAAAGAACATTTATTATTATTTGCTTTTCCAATTGTTTCTAGAAAAGTGTTTGTAGCAAGGACTCTGTATAGTAATTTATAACGGAGCCAGACTAGATTAGAATCTCTTGTAATTTTGTATGTTAATGCAAAATGCCTTGTCCAATCCAAATGGTTTGGTAGATTAAGTTGCTTTTTCCATTTAATTAGTGCTTTAGTTTCGAATATTTTTTTTTTTTTGTTATTTACCACGATATTTCCAATATTTCTGTAACGTTTCTTAGTTTCAAGGAGAAGTGAGGTCTTTGTTTGCCATCCAAGGTTTTTCCAAAATGTATGCTTGGGATTCGATAGATAATCTGTTCGTATACGATTTCACATAATTAAGACCCCTGCATATTGGAGATAGTGCCAACATTATATAGTTCTTTCGCATTTTGCCATGGAAGGAATTGTCCATTACTCTGGTCAATATAGTTTATAAATAGTATGCCTTTTTCAAACCAATTTTGCTAAACATTAAAGACCCTCCGAGCTTAACATTTTCAATATACGTTAGGACTTCAGTATGAAAATCTGAAAAAGTCTTTGGAGTGAACATTTTAGAGTATATGTTATAAGAAATAAAAACATTCTTCCAAAATATACTATCGACATAGTTTAACAATGAAATTGTTTAAGTCAATCATTGCAAATCCCCCTTCTTCATAACTTTTATTTATAACTTTTCGTTTAATCTTGTCAACTGACCCTTTCCACATGTACTTGTAGATTAAATTATTTATTTTGTAATGAACCATTCTGGAAGATTTGGTAAACTTATTAATATGTGATTTAATTTTGATAAAGCAAGTTATTTCATCACAATATTTTTCTAATAGAGGGTAAGAATCTCTTAGACCACTGAGTCAGTAGTGTTTTGGTGTCATTTAATTTACTGTCATATTTAAAATTTATCATGTGATTTAAATATGTAGAAAATATAATGGGTACTATTGTGAAACTATCATCTATCCAACATAAATTATACCGTGTACACAAACAATTGCTTGCTGTTTTTCGTGCTTCCTATCCGTGCTAACATGTTTTAATCCTATCTGCAATACATAATGAGGGCACTTTTGACAGTATTAAGAAAAGATATTGGTCTCCAATGTTTTAAAAATAATTTTTATCTTTATCATGAATACAAATAATAATGCCTTCCTTATGAATTGTTGAGAGACTATTTATTTCATAACCAGAGTTAATTAACCTATCTAGGTATTATCCCAGATCATTCCAAAAGAACTTAAAACAATTAGCATAAAACCCATCAGAACCTGGACTATTACTCAAATCGCTATTATCATACAATCCAAAAATATATTTTTTTTTCTTTAGCGAATTTAGGCTTGCAAACAATAACGTTTCAATCGTGAGAGCTCAAGGGAGTGTCTGTAAGATTCAATCAATATGATTTGAATATTTGGGATAGTCTAAAGGAAAGCGTTTTGCATTCTTTAATTCACTGCAGGAGCAAGATATTTTTGGTTAGATATATTATTCATATATAAACTATTACAATTTGTTCTTACCCTAGCATGCATAACCTGTGCCATTCGATCATCAGCAAATAATAACCATGTGTTTTTTCTTTTGTTCGGTTCATGTAGGTACTGTTTAACATTGCAGTCATATAACTTATTGTCTTCCATTACCGTTCAATACATACATACCAATTGTCTTTTAAGTTTGAAACTTTTTTTTTTCCCGAACAAAGTAAGTTTCTATTCTAACAACTATTGTACAGACTGAATCGTCTTCACAGCAACGGACTTTCCAACTTCGTATCCTATGCAAACAGTGCCTGACGAAGAGAAGGAGAGCTCAATTTACGAGACAGTCTGGTTTACTGTCATTAGGTATGTGCTGACAAGGGTTTATAGAAAAAAACTATTAATCGGAACCTAAGGTGGCAGGGGACAGTTACGCAAATTGGCCCCTGGCAAACTTCTTAACTTTAGGTTATGGTGTGACTTTTTGAGCTAGACTGTGTAGTGATTAAAGATATGGATATATTTGTGAATTTGGTCTTTCCGGCTTGTGTTGTTCTTGAAATTGATGTGAGTCATGTACACCTCATGTAGTCACTGAACAGTATGTAGCCAGTGAAATACCAACAATCGGCTAGGAAGCAGAGCTTGCCACATATAGCAGTAGACACGTTGGTTGGTTCAAGGCAAGTAGAATATCCAACAACAGCCTGGATGACAGCTATTTTGAATAGCATCAAGCTATTAATTACACAATGTTTTGCAAAATTACCACCCAGGGAAAGGGCTTGTATTTGCATTGTGAGCATCATGTGTTCTCAAAAATGGCCTTCGGTCATGAAAAATGCATGTGTAAATTTTGGGGCTCGGTGCATTAACCTTTTATTCTATGGATTTCCTCTGACATGTCAGGTCAAGTGAATGATATTCTTATCTTTTGCTTTACTGTACCTATCCAGAAATATGGACCTTTTCGACCTCACTCGTGTATTTTAATTTGTATGAAGTTTTATATTAGGCAGGTGTATGCAATATTAAATTTGTGCATAAAAGCTCCCTTGCACCCTCATCAATTTCAAAAGGATGGTAACTCCAGCATCTTTCCGATAAGGCGAGGGTCTCCCAAGAGTTACTTCCCATGAATCGAAGAGCGCTTGTGTTTGTATTATGACAAGTCTGATCTGCAACACTAGTTGTTTTGTCTGTTTCAGTTTATTGAGTATCAAAGAGAGCTAAATGGACGTCTGTAATACATAAGTTGCATACAGGTGTAATAATTCAACTGAGAAATATTTACAGGACAGAAAGATCTGCGACGTACATACAACTGCCCTATGCGGCTATGTACATGCATGCATGTTTGAACACTTGAAACATTGGAGCCCCGGGCGACCGAGTGGTCAAATTACTCGAATTTACAGATTGCTTCCATCTCGCTTCTGTCTGCATGGGTTCGAGTCTCGGGCTCGACCTATGTGTCTATGTGAGAAAGCTTGCCAGTAGCGTCCCGTGGGTCGGTGGTTTTTTCCGAGGTTTTCCCTGAATATCATATGTTGAAAAATGGCGTCAGTTCAGAACAAAAATCAACAACAACAATATAATAATAATAATAATAATAATAATAATAATAATAATAATAAACATTCACTAGTAGTATATAAACAAAACTTAATAGAATGCGTTTCACTAATATGACACATCCAATCTAATTGGCATGTAGCCGTCTGGTCTGTGGAATCTGTATAATGTCGATAAACTTGAAATAGTCCGAATATGTAACCGCTTAGACCTAAAACTTATCTGTACCACAATACATCGCAGTCAGAGTATCAGACACTCTTTAATTAGTACGTATTATAACGAATATAGTTGCAAAATGCTGGCTTTAGGGGCATAGTGTGCGCATTTATGCCTATTGCTTTGTCAGTCCCTGAAATGTCTTCATAATGACTATATAAGTTTAATTTTATTAGATAACGCGAGGTCCATTAAAGTGCATATTGTTTGTGTTATATATATATATATATATATATATATATATATATATATATATATATATATATATGTATATGTATGTATAATATGTACGCTGTATCAATGATATACCACGAGATGTATACATTTTTCATTAAAAGGAAACGAAGCTTGCTTAATGAAAAATTTATACAACGAGTGGTATATCATTGATACAGCGTACATACTGTACATATATTTTATTTATATCACATACAAATACATATATTTGCCCTTTGAACGGAGTTCAGATTTACTACAGGCAGCCGTGTATTGACCTAGTAAATGAACTCCTCACATCCCCGAGTGTGTCCGCTACAAAATATAGTTCTATGCCTTTAGTGGCTATTTATAATCACCTCTGCATATTGATAAGTTGATTGTTTTCTTTTCTTGGTTTCTATTTTTCTCCACATTGATTAAATCAATATAATACACACTTATGATTTAAACATGAAAGATGGTTTTAATGATAAAAGTAGAGCAGTAACAACACTTGGATAGCTACGCCATTCAGATACCGGCGCATGGAAATTAATGTGAAATAGAAACTAAGCCAACTGACGAACCAACAAGAGGTAATTAAAATATTTTAATATATTTACAGTTGATCTAAGTCATTATTCTGCTTTAACAACAGTACAACCGACCACAAGCTCTCTCTCTCTCTCTCTCTCTCTCTCTCTCTCTCTCTCTCTCTCTCTCTCTCTCTCTCTCTCTCTCTCTCTCGTCAGTTTGACTTTAAAACTCTGTCTCTGTCTGTCTGTCTGTCAGTTTCTCTCTCATCCTTTGGTCGTTTTGACTTAACTTTTGCCATCATTCATAAGCCCAGAGATATCGTCGGAAAATCCACTACGTTCGCCATTTCATAGATGTTAGCCCGTATCCTGCTACGATGGTCAAGAGAGAGAGAGAGAGAGAGAGAGAGAGAGAGAGAGAGAGAGAGAGAGAGAGGCCTTTGGACATTTTCATATTTAAATAATAATACCCGATTTTTTAGAACATTATGGTGTGTTTAAGAAAAAACAACAAAACACAACATTAAATATATCACAGTATGTGTGTTAGGATGGAATTTTTCAGTAAATTGTATTAAAAACAATTTTTTATTCTTGTAATATAATTGTGTACTATTTCAATAAAGAGTATGTTTCTCTGTGTGAAATCCTATACATTGTATAATACTTTAGTTGGCAAATTTACAACTCTGCAGCAATAGTGCGGGAGAAGGAGATTCCTTCCTGCCAAGTATATCACTAACTTTTCACGTGTCCATGGAAAATGTCTGATGACGTATAGACCCAGACGGTAGTCGGTAAGAAACAATGAAGCCTCACTTTGAGATTCTGGCGAAACCCAAGCACCAAAACGTATGACCATATTTGGCCGCGTCTTAAGAAACCTGTGTATAAGAAGCCAGAAGAGTGCTTGGCAAAATTAGTCTGTTTCGTCAGAACTCAAAGCGGCTTGTATCATTTACAGGTAAGCTACCGTCTGCGTACGATTTTCCATATAGTATAAGGATTTTTAATGTTAAGATGTTAAAGTAAGAGTTCGATCTAAGATCAGTACAATTGCAACATTGGATTATTTTAATATTTCTTTACTATTCTTTAAAATAATGTATTGGAAAGTTTAATCGTTTGAAGAACTTATATTTACTTGTAACTTTTATAATTGATTATTGTAAAAATCGACGTTCGCTACCAACTTCATACTCAGTAATAATTAATTCAGAAATGAGATAATCTTTAAATAATAGAATTTAAAATGTTGGTATTTTAGATTAAATTCAGTAAAATATATTTCTACTAAATGATTGCGGTATTAGTCTAAAATATTTAATTTTAGATTCTTTGGCTATCAAGAAAATATTCGATATATAATTATCTGTATGATATTCTAAAAGGCAGAAATTATACAAATGTATGATGTTGGTAAGCGAAGGAATGTCGTAGTTTTATAAGTATCTCATATCCGCAATTTAAGTTTATGTAGACTGATATTGGAATGTAATTTTGTATGTTGAGTGTTTCAATAAAATTAGTCTGTTTCGTCAGAACTCAAAGCGGCTTGTATCATTTACAGTTGATCCCGTACCTCCGCATTGCCAAGCGCCCCAAAAGAATGTAGCCGTATCTACACCGTTATGAGTGACACCTTCTCTAAGAGAGACTGAATTTCTCTCTTTTCTCTCTCTCTCTCTCTCTCTCTCTCTCTCTCTCTCTCTCTCTCTCTCTCTCTCTCTCTCTCTCTCCTTCTGGCCATGGAATAGAGCACTGCTAAGAGTTCACGAAAAAAACATTTTCGTAAAATGTGTACCACGTATCCGAGGAATTTACTGGTTTGCAACTTTGTATCATTGATAAACACTGTAGATAAATCCCATGGAAAGTGCACACGTATCGTTACGACGAACCATATTCTTGTAGGTTACTTGGTGTAATTTTTATTTCAAGGTTTTAATCCAGCCCAAATTCCTTTACTCTCTCATTCCACATTTCTGCGCAGTTGGTCCGTTATGCATGAGAGGGGAGGGGAGAACAGAAAGCAGAAAGGATTGGGATGAAAATGTGTACCATATTAAATTCATCTAGAAAACGGGGATTATTAATACTTTTCATCGTTATTTTCATACGTCACTAGTGACTAATGTGTAGAAATTGATCATTGATCTAGAATCAACTGCAGACGCTCGCGAGAATGTTTATATATGCGTATTATTGCGCCATGGGCGGATCACAATTTGATATACCAATAGTATTGGTATATCAAATTGCTTTATACCAACACTTTAAATACATGTTATTTTTTTATGTATGTGGTATATATATATATATATATATATATAAACATATATATATATATATATATATATATATATATATATATATATATATATATATATATATATATATATATATATAATCTCTCTCCTTCCCCCCCCCCTCTCTCTCTCTCTCTCTAGATATGCACTGTTTCCTTGCTTATTATTTAATCCTGGTCAGCTTGGTGGAAATTAGTGAGGGCCACATAAAAGCCATTGCCTCTCGAGCGGAATCGGGCATATAGAACAGGCGGGATGCACCCTCCTTAACGTCGAAAGACTGGATTGCCAGAGACATTCTTACTTCTCTGTCATGTGTCCTTTGAGACGGTATGTCAAGGTCAGAAATTGCAGATTTACAGAGGTATTCCAAGCAGTGTGATATAGAATATATTGATATTAGCAAAGCGATAAACCAAGATCCTGAAAATCTAAACAGGTAGACTAAGTTCTTTTTCATACCTTCTATTCGGTACGTATACATTTTTATCTGTGTGTTTACGTGTGACGATGTCAACATTTCCACTCTTTTGGTAATATCAGCTGTCTTTTAATGTTGTTGCTTTGGGTTATCGTCATTTTCAGCTAATGACAGGCAATATATGGCGGTCAGAATAACTGGTGGAGGTAGAATTCGGGAAAAGCAGGTAGGAACCACCGACCCACGGTAAGCTACTGGCAAGCTTTCTCACATAACCACACTGACTGAGCCCCAGACTCGACCCCACGCGGACAAAGGTGAGATGCGGTGATCATGCTACTCTGCCACCCCACTGTCTTTTAATAATCACTACCCCCCCCCCCCCAATCAAACAATCCTTACTGCAAACGATGATCATTATTGTCAGCAAAACCTTTATTATTATCAAAATCAGATAGTCGTATCCTCAAGAAACTGGAATTAATAAATTTTTAATAGGAATTCTTTCATGCAGACTCTGTGGCACTTGGATAAAAAAGCGTTTCATTTAAAACAAGAAACTAATATTTATCAAACGGATATCTGTATCATTGAAGAATGTTGAAAATGGAGAGCAAAAAAATTATGTTGGTCGGTATTATCCACAACATTTGTACAGTATTTAATTCCAGAAGGATATTTCAAGAAATTTCATTTCGTCACACCTATTCTATGGAGAGACTAATATGCTATTGCCAGTGGTTTATTACGATTCCAACGTGAGCTTATTAAATTATTTTCACTTTGTATGTTCTTATTTCAATAGAAACTGTATATTTGCACAATGATTCCACAGATCGTGATTAAGAAACATTGCTGCATCTATGCAAATCTTAGCAAACTATTATTAAAGCAAATGATAAGATGTCTCTGTATACATCAGGTAAAATTTTACCATAGGGTGCACAGTGCATGATATGAAAATTCGGTTGAAATAATTCAATCAAGATGGCTGCTCACTCGAGTTCACAGAATTGAGGGAATACTGATTACCAAACAGCGGGGCAATCACTCAAATAACGGTGGAAAATCGCAGCAAATTAAAAGAATAGAATTTTAAAAAAAATGAAAATTCAAATTGTCTTGATAGATTAATTACGTTTTCTTCAGGCTTCTATTTCGAGTTTGTAGCTATCTGCAGAAGAATTTTGATTCCATTTTCCTACATAACTGTCAGTTTGCTTGCCTTATTTACTGGACAGATTTGAATGTTTGTGTACAAGTCTATATCATGTCTCATTATATAACTAAATTGTATTTGTTTTCAGTCAGGACACTCAGACATCTCTAAACAGTAACTGAAGACTCTTTCTTTATTTTAGACTGGCTTACTATGGCGTATCATCTTAGTATGCATTTCTTCTTCAAGTGAGCTGCTAATACATCTTGTATGACATCCAAGTAAACACACTAATATTCCATCGATGTTAAGAATGTGGATACAGTTGGGTGTTTAATGCTGTTCAAAATAGAAAACTGAAATGATTATCTTTTCTACGGACTTCCATGCCTCGAGAACGATGATGAGTATTTGTGCTACTTTCACTTATTTATTTATGTATTTATTTATTGTCTCGGTTTAAGTTAGATAAAAATGCGAAAACGCGAGACGTTTTCTTTCCCTTGTCGACCTCAGGTGTTCTTGTTTAATAGTTCTGACAAGGTTTACATTCAAAAAGTAGAAGTCCAAAAAGCTCAGAATATGAAATGTGTAAAAACTAAATAAATAAACAAATTTCATGGAATTTTCTGAAAATTTAATTAGGTTATCTACATACGAATAAAAATAGGACTGTTAAATTTGATTTTTCTGCCTCGAGCGGTTTTTGCTTAAACTTGGAACTACGTTAACAAATGTCCAATTCTAAATAGTTTTAAAATATGTAAAAAAAAAAAAAAAAAAAAAAAAAAAAAAAAAAAACCCCCAAACCCCCCACCAAAAAAAACAGACTGCTGTAATTCCCTGAAAATCTAATACAGATCATCTACGTAAGCATACAAAAATGTCAGCAAAAATTCATTTGTATACGTTAAATGGTTCTTGCCCATTGGTGTTAAAAATCTGCTCGAGACAGACAGACAGACAAATCTACAGAAGACAAGTGAAGTTCGTTTGAATTGTTTATATACATAATGTGCCTGCTTCTATCAGACTTCATTGCTATTTTATTATTTTGAAAACTTTCATCACTGTAGATCATAATTTTGTTTCAAACAAATGTATATTTTTTAAAGTTTAAGTCATGTAATAGACTTTTCAGAACTTGTAGACCTTAGTGGCTACAATAGATAGGAAGATTACAGTACTCAGTATAATAATCAGAGGCATAAACATGAATAGTTTATTGGTTTTATTTCTTTGCATTAATGTATCATTAAATCAATTAAAAGAATGATTAAACCTATTTCTTGTTATATAGTTAAACATATTGGTAATATATGGTCATAACTTAAGTTAATCATACGTTGAGAAAATTTATGAAGTGTGTGTGTGCGAGTGTGTGTTTGTGTGTGTTTGTGTGTGTGTGTGTGTGTGTGTGTGTGTGTGTGAGAGAGAGAGAGAGAGAGAGAGAGAGAGAGAGAATTTTGAGACGATCTCCCCCCCCCATTCCAGCGAAATGGATATACATCACGTCCCACTGTATACAATGTAATTTTATCCCAAGGTTTGACGAGCCTATAAACAGAGAGGGGTGTTTCAGCATGAAAGAATGGTAATTTTTGTTCTCAGATTTTGGTTTTATACTGCAAATAATTTAGCGAAAGTAAATGGATGAAACTGAAACTGATTTCTTAGTATTGCAATGAATATCAGAAGATTGTAGCTGTCGCAAAGGACTGCATAAAACATCACATTTACCTTCTCATATATAATGGTGGACTCTGCTGGTTTATAGTTGAAAACGACAACATGAGAACTTTCAAGTACTTTTATGGATTTAAAGGAAATAAAAGTCGGCATAGTGAAGTGATTAGATAACCATTTTGATATAGACAGCAAAAGTATGGCTCAGCCGTTACCTTCAACAAGTAAGGTAAATTATATTTATTCATCAAGTTCTATTATAGCTCGACAATCTCTCTCTCTCTCTCTCTCTCTCTCTCTCTCTCTCTCTCTCTCTCCACACACACACACACACACACAGAGTTTTCCTATGAGACAGACATGTCAGACACCTGCCTACAGTGCCGGCCTTTAGGCCAATTGGACTAATTTGGTCCAATCGGGCCCCGCGCTCACAGGGCCGCGCGTTATTAAATTTTTCCAAATCGGGACCCGCGTTTGATGCTTTTCCTGCTTGTCTAGAGCGGAAAGAAATCCAAGAAGCATCAGATTTTAAAGTATGATAATCTAGATTTGTTAAAAAGTGTATTTATTTTGCATATAAAAAACATTAATTACTCTTTTTGTATCATTTAAGATAGTAACGGTCTTTAAAGGGCCTGCTTTTAAGGCTTTATTTTGGACGGAGGTAGGAAAATGGGATGCTGTAACACGGACAACGCCTTGAGACTGCAAAATCAAGAATCCGTACACACACACACACACACACACACACACACACATGCGCCCTGTCTTCTTTAATTAGACATAATATCTATATTTTATTAAATATGACCAATACGTCAATGCATTTTTTGTCCGATATTTCTCGTTTCTTCATTGTATTGCTATTGTTCTTGTGGTCGTCATCTTCGTCGTCAACCTCTGTAAGTATCTTGCATGTGCCCTATCATATTTTTCCAATTTATTATCTACCTCCCATGCGAAAGAGCAGTTTACGCAAACATTTTTTCCTCTGCCGTACGAAATGTTCCCTCGGATATCTTTGGGAAACACACTTACGAAATAGCATAAGATTTCCCTTAAAACTGTGCGCAAACTTACACTTTCTAAATGGATTTTATTAAAACTAATCTGTGTCTATAACGAATCTATAAGCGCATGAAGACGTACATGACTAGTTAATTGCTCCTGTATACTCTAAAATCAAGCACGTTTAAAGAAAAAAGTATATATTTCACAATACAGAAGCAGGGTATATCGCTTTCTTTCATTCAGTGTGACGACATTACTATTTGCACTTCACCCCCCCCACTAATTTATTATCAAAATAAAAAATCATTTATGTTTGTTTTTGTTCCATATTGGATCATTTAGTAACCAGACAGCCTATACAGACAAGTTTCTATTTCAGAAATGACCAATCAACTAAATACGAGAGTGAAGAGAGGTAGATTGTACGCCTGCATGATCTGCAGCCAGAGGAGTTAATGAGGCAGAATGTTAGCTCGCTACCTGAAAGAGCACATAAAAATATTGAACAAGTGCCCTTGTCGTGCCGACTGTGTCACTACAGGTCCGCCTTCTTTAAAGATTTGAAGGATCATGGCCGTTATTTTGGGGAAACACCGAATGATCATTGAAGCGTATAAGAAAAGCAGAATGATAATTTATGAGAAGAAATGCTATGCGATCTGTGACGACCCATACTTCCCAATGGAAGGCAGGGACATCTGAAAATACGACCAGGATGCATTAGCAAAATATTGGGATGAAAGGAAACGCTCCCCTATTTCAGGCGGCCACGCTAGTCGTGTCTCTTCCATCCAGCTCACGGTTCGACACACGGTGCAGATGAAAGTTATGGAAGACGTTACCACAACTCAGAGCTTGCAAGATCGGATTGATGAAGGCATAATGCCCCAACTTCTACCCCAGGATGATTACAAAGTAGACAGCATAAGTCCATGAGCAGATACTTAAGCAGACAATGATCTTACTCATTTACATGCGTCTAAATGTAATTGCGGCCTGACAGGGCAGAGTATCATCAATGACTTAAAAGAGACATCGGACTTGATGATACAGCATATTTGAACCAATAACAAAACCCATCAACACCTCTCTGCAGAAACATGCAATGAGTATAAGAGACCTCACAATGATTGTACAAGAACTTAATGCTAGAAAGACCATGATTAACCAGATACGAAACCGGTCATGGCCCAGGTCGCCACGAGTTGCAACCACGCACTAGCACAAGGGAGAATAACAGTTAAAAAACAGAAACGGTGGGCAATAAGACCACAGGTGCTTGACGCGAGATTAATGTTAAAAATAGCAATAACTTGAAGGGAAAATGTCATAACGAGTGACAAATTTACCTCAGATTACCCCCATAACCCTTTCTGGAATAGGATCCTTTGTATCATACTATAAAAGAGACAAGGTAAGTAACTTCAGAAATTTCGTTCCACACTTGACCCTCGATATCATGCTATTTCCGTCTTTGAAGGCACACGACCATAATCGATGGCTTGTTTTACACGTGAGATATTTTTCTATTCATCAAGCAATCATTGATTTTTCTGCGTTGCACCAAACTGAAATTACGGACTCGAAAACGAACGAAGTCTGCGAATTTTGCCAGCCGGGACAAACTTACGCTCATATGCAACGTGCTCTATTTACTGTTTGCGAACCCTACAATACATCCCTTCATTAATGTGAGAACAGGGGTAGATGTAAAAGTAAGTTCATACTTACTATTAACTCGATTCAACTTTAGGAATCCTGTTCCATAGAAGAATTATGCATTTGCCATCTTAGGTCCACACAGATCGAATACACGTTACACTCATTTTCAAAACATCCCGACTATACTGCATACACGTTAAAGGCGAAATATAATTGGCTCTAAGGGTAATACTTAATTAACACCCATGCGTATGGTTCACGATGTTACCTTTTCGGCCAGTCGTGTTTCGTCGAGTCGCAAAGACCATATCTCTCATGAAATAGATTACGTTGCCTATGAGAGTAAGTTTGTCCCGGCTGAAAAAATTCAGTTCTAACGTTTGAGCATTAAGCTCGCTTCGAGCACCCGTGAATGAGACTAATAGTATGGATATGTGAAACAAGAATAGTTTTGTTTCATATTCTGATTGTTATAGTGTCACCAATGAATAAAGAAAGAAATTTTTAAAAATAAAGGGTTTATATATATATGTGTTTTTATTTTTAGAGTTAAGTGTTTGCGAGGACGCCACACATCAGTCAAAAGCTACTGTAACAGACGGAATTTTTTATAGTCTTTACGGTAATTGATGAAAGTTCGTGAAACGATATAATCAATGGCATATAAGATCACAATTAGTACATTACACAACATATTTTGTTTTTCAGCAAGTAATGTTTCAAAAAGAAAATAAGTTACAGTTAAACGTTTTATCACCACATATCGCCTCTTTCTTATTAATTGTGTGTGGTGATTGAGTGAGCACAATTTTTCTTCACATACCACACTTTTACTAATATTAATCGTGCGTAGTCATTGAATGAGCCAAGTTTCTCTTCACATAACACGCTTGTACTAGTAGAAACATTGTAATGATCATTGGATAAAAATAATTATCTCTTCATATTATACCTATTCAATTCTATAAATGTATGTGTAGTCATTGAATGTATATATTTATCTTGACTGAAACTCTCGACCTGATGAACTTATTTGCGTTCTCCGGGCGAACATAATCTTCCTCCCAATACCACATCCAAGTTCAAGTAGTCGTCGATTAGGACGCCGTATAAGGGACACAACTCTTTTATATTGAAAACAGTCATAGGACAAGTTGTTTCCCTTGGTCTATTGCAGTCTTATTAACTCCTACTAACATCTTGGACAATTCTAAGTGACAAAGTCGTTCTCTGCCCAAGACTGTATATTACATGAATAAAGAGAATCTTCTCAATACCCCCTCCCCCTTTTTTTTTCCACAGCCAGTAAGCAATAACAGGAGTCAAGCCCTACAGATACAGAAAGATGGCAATATTTTCCGCTGTACATCCGTGACTGCAAGCAAGGACAAAAATCAACCGTACAAAAATAATACCCGAATGTCAGACCTGTTTCAAAGTTCTCTTCTCCACGATCGTGACAAATTTCGGCGTATCTAGGCGATTGTTCAATATTCGATTTATTGCTGTATAATTTATTTGACTCTTGCATCTTGAATAAATGTGTATAGCATGCATAGAAAGGTCTGACTCTGTCATACTTTTAATCCAGTTTATTGCATTAGGTGTATTTAACAAATAAAACGTGAGTAATGTCTGGGGTTGTTGTATCAAAAAGTGAAAGAGAAATAAAGTACCTAACGG
>JAECUM010011083.1:0-32611 GCA_016617855.1 Megalonaias nervosa | reverse complement strand
CAAACGAATGAGAATGCATAAAACACACTATACATACTATCCACACAAACGGACGAGAATGCATAAAACACACACACACATATACTATCCACACAAACGCTAGGCGAACGCATAAAACACCCACATATACTATACACACAAACGAACGAGAACTCATAAAACACACACATAATACTATCCACACAAACGAATGAGAATGCATAAAACATACACACTATACTATCCACACAAACGAATGAGAATGCATAAAACACACACTATACTATTCACACAAACGGGAAGAAAAGAAAAACACAACCATATCTACTATCCACACAAACGTTCGGGAACGCAAACACACACACAGACACACAACAGTAAGGGAGTGAGTATTTATAGTCACACTACTCTACATTCACACAAATTGGCAAATTGAATAGTCTCTCTCTTCTAGAGATCTGGTTAGCCCTGAGAAGGGCTGTTTTTCGTCTAACTCCAAATTCACCTGGTTAATGGTGAAACCTTCCTGGCCTGGCATCACATACACAACGTCTGCTCCAGTCATTCTCCCAATTGACGCGTGTGGTTGGGAACGAAGAGGGAGGTTGACTGGCTTCACTCTCGCAGTCTTCACTTTCAGGGATTCTGAAGACTTCCCTCTGTCTTCTATACCAGAGTTGAGGATGTTGTTGTTGTGGCTGTGGCTGTGGCTGTGGTTGAGGTGGCGGTACTGTTTGTGGAGGTGTCGTCACCTCAGGTTTGACCTCACACTGAGTCTCATTATGAGTTGAGGCAGGATCCCTAGCTTCTTTTCCTTCTCAACTTCTTTCTTCTTATTTTCCTACTCTTCCTCAAGTCTGTCACTTTCTGTAACGGCCTCCATGGCCAGCTCATCCAGGAGTCTCCTGGCATACTCCAGGTTGATTTGGAGTTCAAACAATTTAGCAATTCTGCTATTCATTTTCAGTGTTGATGCATCAACGATGGGTAGGCAGACTGACAATCGCGTCGCTTTATATACGTGAAGCACGGTCATGAAGGAAAATATCCCCTGGCACCAAAACTTACCATCACATCAAACGCGCGGACCTAAAAGAAACACTCACATTGACTTTTTTTACTTACAAGCACAGACACACACAATCATACAAAACAGAGAAACGAAGTGCTTATAGACACACTTCTATTTTTTTTAAAGACACAAACACACAAATTTGTTTTGGCAATTGAATTATTATCTCTTTTCTAGTATATTGGGGTAGCCCTGAAAAGGGCTGTTTTTTGTTAACGGGGAGTGATGGCAATCTTTTTTACTGTCTAAGATTGCGTCCTCGTCTGGCGGCAGGCTTTCCTACAGGATAAGGCCTGCTTCTGCGGAAAGAGAAGGAAAACTCTTTGGTGTCTACTCGACAGTCAACAAAACCTCTGTCTGGTTCTTGCTGCTGCTGATGTTGCTGCTGCTGTTGTTGTTGCTGTGCTCTCTGCTTCTGAAGTCTGTAGTTCTCTGTCCATTCTTCTTGTTCTTTCTTGATTTCTTCTCTGAAGACCTCTTCTACCAGGTCTTGGGCTATTGCTAACATCCTGACATTCTCTATCTCATCAGGCTTCGGTATCAGGTTTAGCCTGACACGATGTAAACTGACGTAAGCTTCGTTCAGCTTAGCTAGTCTGGAAGGCATGTTCATAGGTTGACGAGTCAACAGTGGATGGTCAGACTGACTGACTGACTGAAGGATTATAGTCGCATATGCACTCTGTGCTTCGCGACTGGTTATTGCGCTAGGCTGGGCCCTCGGAGGTGTGGGTATGGTGCCACCATTGCCTCTCAGAGCCCTAGGCTGAGCCCTTCGAGGTGTGAGTATTGTGCCCTCACGTCCTCCTGGGGGATATGAGTATGGTGCCATCATAACCCCCTAGTTTGCTTTCAGTTCACATACCCAGCAGCGAGCAGACACGTCCTTAACGAGGCAGAGGCGGAAAGAGACCCGGAAGGGAGGCAGCGCAGAAACGGCACGAAAGGGCCAAGGGGACAGCCATCCAAGGCACATCCAATACCAACCACAAGGCGCCCCGGTCCAACGGCAGGGTCGGTTTTAGTGTCAAATGTGGTCCAGTTGTACTAGTGGACTGCCCTATGCCAGTATTGTGTAAGTCACCTGTGTAATTTATCAAGGTTTGTTGAGTTATGAATTTGGTGTGTTGGGTATAGATTAAATTTGAATTTTGTGTACATAGTGTACGTGTCCGTTTTCCGAAATTCTTTCCCAATCTGGAGGGAGGTGTGCCCTTCCTAATAATTATCCGTAATTGGTGAATGTGTTTGGTTTTTGTTTTTTTTTTTGTTTGGTTTTTTTTTGGACGAAAGGATCAAGGTTGGTTTGTGTCGGGACTTCATGAGCCAAATTGAAGACCCTTGGCCGTCCGTGTCGAGCTGTGCTCTGCAATACCTCCTTCTTGCGAGGATTAATTGCCGCTCGATATGGTTTCGCTGTGCTTGTCCGGATGGTCAGACTGGAGACGGACCCGCTTTATATGGTTCAAACGCGGACGCGATAGAAAACATCCCTACTGAATTTTTGTTGAGTCGGAACGCTATGATAGCTCATGTCATGATGAGGGATAGAGAGAAGTCAAAGAACATATATTCACAGTGGTTTTTTGGAAAACAAACGAGAGACACATTTTTTTTTCAAAACACAACATTTTTTATTCAACAAACAACTAACAAGTAACAAGTAACAATAATATCAAACAAATTATTTTTGACAAGGTTGACAACGTTGTGAAATCATGTGCGATTTCCACTGATGGAAGTCATGAGGCTATTGATGTACACTACGTTTCCTAGCTAAAGATAAAAGATAGCCATAACGGCCACAAAACCATCTAATACTTTCTCATCATTTCTAGAAGAGTGACGATCAAAATAAGACACTAAATGTTCTAATGGATATCCAATGCTGCGTTGATGAAGAAAATACACACAATATTGTCCACACACCATGGAATCTTTGCCTTGTAATTTCACGTTATTGAATCGTGTCGTCTGGGCATTTCTTCTCATAAAGTCAATGATGTCGTCTTCCAAAGGGGGTAATCCATACGAATCAAAATACTCCACACAATCCTCTTGAGGGAAGTAAACGGCTACCCAGTGGGTTCCTGGGAGGTGACTGTCGTCCGTGTTGATGACATAAGCTTGATGGTCTTGAGGTTTGCGATGAGGTAGTTCATCTTTAGCGCACACGACAGGATTCCAAGAAGCAGTATACGAACTATTGTTCAAAAGGTAATAAAGTTCCCAGGTACCCATTTTTGGTTGTGTTGTTTTTTTGTTCACAAGTAATAATAAGTCATCAATTCAATTCTGACTTTTTGTTTGAAACGCTCTGTCAAGTAGCCGTTTCTTCGCCTTGTCTCCCAACTCTGGGCTAAGAGAGCTTCGATGCGATAGATCTCTAGAGTAGTCAATGGAGGGCGGGAATGATCACGCAAGTCTTTATACCACCCATGCAACACTGCTTCTTCTGAGATGAGACTCCAAGCGTCGTCCAGATACTCGTCCAATTTTTCTTCTTGACTCATCATCAGACATTTATCGTGTTGAATTTGACTGGATGATCGTTTTGACATCCATAGCAATCTTTCTTGATAAATTCCGTAATTTTATCCGCCAGTTGTTTAGCAAAACAGGAGACTAAATGTTGTTCTTGTTCTGGCCATCTGGACGTGACCACCTCGTTCTCTTCGTCTTAGTCTTGGTCTTGGGGTTCTGCTTTCACGGTATCCTCCCATTCCATTTCCAAAGATTCTCTACTGTTCAAAGAGGGAAAAGAGTCTTCCATAGTTTCTAAAAGTCTAGAATGACTTCTCTCAAACTGTTGATTTCTATGGTATTATCGAATTCGGCATACAGGACGACGTTCACCGTCTCGGTGAGAGCTTCTGCAAACTGAAGTTCCACACGCAGTTGACCGGATTTTATAGGGTGGAAATGTCCCTCGTCGCTGCCTTCGTTTGGAGTGAAATCAAAAGCCCACAAAGTGTAACCTCCTTCATAATCTTCGTACGAAATACCGTGACTGTGTTGGTCCCTAGCTGTCCGGTAGCTTCGTACAGGGACAAGTACGATCTCAAGTAATTCTTCTGGGTAAAGTTAGGTTCGAAGGGTCTGGTACACAAGGTCTTTCCATCGCGACTGACTTCGATCTTGGACACTCTGTTGTGCTTAACCTGGAAAGGATTCTGATCATGGGCTCCTTTGAGGGCTGCGTTGCTGACGATACCAACGATTAAACGTTTGGGTAACTGTCCTTGGAACAGATGATCTTCCATCTTGGATCAGAGTCCAGTAGCAATGATGAAAGTTTTCACTTCTACGCGTCGTATCGGATACTTGGCGGTTGTTCTGCTCAATGTGTGACTGATGCCGTTTCCCACTTTAGGTAAAACTTCTACGCGACGCACGTAAAGTCTGGCTTCTTGGATGATGGTTTTGTACTCGTTGGCATGAGCCATCAAATGGAAAGCGACACTGCTGCGATTGAGTCTCAGGCGAATATCCACTCCGTTGAGCAAATACTTGTCTTGCAACCACATGTCCAAATGCAAACGATCCATCAGTTCTAAACTACGACCCTTGCAGGATTTTCTTTCGACGGTCGTTAAAGCCCACATTGTGAGGATCGTCATCGGCTGTCAGGGCTGTGTCGTTAAACTTGTTTTCGCCTGCTGTGTCAGGTTTCCAAACCACGCAAGCATCCAGATGAGTGTTCTTGGCCTCTTTTCCGTATGTCAAGAGATTTTCCAGGTACGCTCGGTAAGGGTAAGTATCCATGCTACTGCTGACCAGTTTGTTATTCAAGTACAAATCCACTTCGCTGAACAAGGAATGCATGAAATTGTTGACGGGAGCTACTCTAGCATCGGCACCCGGATTGGTGTTGTTCGTTTTGATCACTTTAAGTTTCAGGTACAAGTAACTGATATTTAGATCGAGATACTCTTCGGGCTGTCCTTTGATTTCAAACTCGATGGGAGCTGAATCCGTCAAAGAGGAGACGGGATGAAATTCGGCCCATTGGGATTCTTGCATCGTCATCATGGTGGGTGGCATGGCAAACAGATCCAGTTCCGACATGGAACAGGCTCAAGACTCTCGGTGCATCATTTTCTCTGATTTAATAATCAAAAACGTCTAAGTCTCGGACGGTTTTTCTTTTCTTTGTCTTTCTAGTTCTGGGAGTGTGAAGTCCTCTGAAAGGGTGTCTTCGTCGTCTTTTTCTGCCTTGTCCTTGCTGTGGCGTCAGGGAAGCAGGAATGCCTGACTCGGCATCGCCCAGAGCATTTCTAGGAGTTTCTCGCCGGCCCAAAATGTCTTTGCCTGTTTGAAGCAAGACATTTTTGCCTGCTCTCAAGAAAGCTTCTTTAGAGTTTTGTTTGTCAATGATGACATTTTGGAGAAATTCTTTACCTTGCGTCAATGCGGCATCTTTCAAGGCGTGCAATCCCCGTGTCACCATCGGTTTCAAAACGGGAACCACTGTACAAAAGGCCGATTTTAGAATATCTCCTAAACCATGTCCTCGCTGTCGAGCGACTCCTTGGTACACAGGATACATGACTGACAAAGGGTCAGAGTAATCGTTTTCGAAAATGGAGTTTCACTGTGACTTTCCCTTTGGTAATGGAATATTTTGTCCCAGATCTCCTTTTATAGTAATGTTGACAGTGTCGAAATAAGACTTACTGACGGGCAAATAGTGAGGATGTACAAATTCGCGGTGAACGTGATAGGTGTTTCCACCTTCCTCGTCAGCAACCGTGGCAGAATTCACTTTGAAAGGAATGACACGCAGTAACGGTACGGAGGTGTGTCCCACTACGTTGTACTCCGCCACATCGGAGTACACAAAAATCAAATTCAGTCCTTGGTTCATTCCTACAGGGAATCGAAAATATTTCGCAAAATCCGAGTTACTAGTAATGGTTGGTATTTCGGTTTTCACCTTAATCAACTTAGGGCCTCTACCCAAAATGTCATACAATTCAGGATAAAATGTAATGGCCAATACTTTGTCCTCTGAAAATCTGATGAGTAGGCGACGAGCTTTTTTGTGGTATTCGATCGTGACACTTTTTCTGGTTTTCTCCAAGACATTACCAAACATGGCATTGAACCTGTCAGCAATGGTGTTCACCAAATGTTGACCACTAAAATAACAGCCTGGAGGAATCTTCAGCCGATAAGTAGTTCGTTTAGTTTTTGGGTCTTGTGATTTCATAGAGTCGCTTACACTTGTGCGTTCATCCATGGCTTGTTGCACTTGCTCGTCATGAACTTCTACCGTAAAAGTGTTTTGATTTTCGACGATGTTTTTGATTTGCGTAGGGTGAATCATTTCCACTAAAGCCACTTCTCAATGGGCTTCGTGATCCAATTGGATGGCCTGAGGTAATCTGGCCGTGTAACAGCACGAAGTGTTATTGGGAAACACCTCCATGGAACTATCACTGGGTAACGTTAAGTAAAATTGGTTATTCATAATTCCACAGTTCTAGTGTCCGAGGGGTCACTGGAAGTCAGAGGAGTGTCTAAAAGAGGGTTCTTGTGCTTGGACTGGTGACTGTTGGAAGGGGGACTAACGTTGGACGCAAGGCTCCCGTTGTTGTTCCCGTTCGAGGAATATTTCAGGGACGGATTGGGAAGAAGGTAACCGATGCAACTGCTGAGTAAAATGGTCCACAATTGTTTGTCTCCTTGTTGCAAACTCAAATTGGCAATGGCAGCACCGATGACACAATACACCACAACGATTTGGCAGAAAAAGACGATTTGTGTTTTAGGCACACGTTCTCCACACCACACCCACAAGGGTTGCTTTTGTAGATCTTGCAGAGAAGAACTGGGCGACGGAGTGGTCACTGCGGTAGCTGAGGTTGTTTTGAAGGGCATGATGGTCACTTCTTTTTATAGTCGATGATTTGCGAAGCGTCGATCCAAGAGTCAAAACTGGGAGGATATCCTTCCCAACGTACTTTGACTTCTTTGTCACGTCGTTTTCCCACTTTTCGGGTTCTTCGATCGAGAATGCTTTCGATCTCATACACGTCGTCTTCTTTTTTGGTCACACGTTGTAATTCGGGCAAATAAAACGTTCCTTTTAACATTTCTCCATTCATGTCTTCTAATTTATAGACGGGAGGATGACGGCCACGCACACGTTCAGTAACACGAAACAATTCGGTGGTCCAATTGGGTAAGTAACCTTTGTCGAAAGTGCGTTTCGTTTTGCCAATACGCACCCAATCTCCTGTTGTCAACACTCCAGCTTTCTTGGGGACAGTTACCGTCTCGGACGTACCAAACAGGCGCTCGAAGACGGTGACTTTGTTGTCGGGAGTCACTTCTTGGGGGACACGTCCGATGTTTCGATGGTAAGATTGGTTGTACGCTTGAACGAGGTGCGGTAAGACGACGATGTACTTGAGAGTGTGTTGATGCGTAAAATATTTCTACATGCGTTCTTTCAAGGTGCGTTGAAAACGTTCCACGATGCTGGCTTTGGTTTCGAGATTCTCGGTGGTGGAAAAATGAATGTCACGTTTCTTCAATTCTTTTTGGAAAGCTTGGTTCAGAAATTCGGTGACTTTGTCGGTTTGCCGTCGAAGAGGGTGACGCCTGCCTTGTTTCAACACCAGTTTGAGGGCTCGCACTAACTCACTGCTCGATTTGGAAGTCAATGGCACGACCCAAGCAAATTTGGAAAAGACGTCGATGACACAAAACACATATTTGTAACCACGATTGTAGGTGGCCAAATGAGAGACATCAGCTAAATTAGCTTGCCATTGATGATCGATGCCCTCCACTCGGGTGCGATTTCTGGAAAATTTTCGTCGAATGGGTTTATGTAAGGTGTACGTGGCTTGTTCTTGTAACCAGCGTTGCACTTGAGGTAAACGAACACTTTTCAGTCGATTTTTGGCAGCACGATACAATTTCTGAACTCCTCCGTAACCTGCAGGATGGGATGGATCGTAGTAAATGCTGGCTAACACCTTCTCCAGTCTTTTTAATAAGTGATCCACTCTTCACTGATGGTACTCTGAGGTGGTTTATAAACGGCTTTAAGTGTCCGATGTGCCACAGGAGTAGAAGTCGAAGGTAGTTTTGGTGGTGGTGGCTGTGGTGGTGGTGAAGACCAAAGCCATTCCATTACCACAATGGAATGGCTTTGGTCTTCTTTTCTTTCTTCACTTCTGCTTTCCCTTCTTTCTTTTTCACTTCTGTCGAAGGTGGAGTGGACGTCATCTTTTTAACCCAAGCTTTAAGTTCTTCTTGTTGCGGTGTAGGGGAAGGGGTCAACAAGGACGCTGCAATTTTACTAGGGATGAGAGCTGCTGACGGTGTTTGAAAGACTTCTCGTGTCTCTTCTACCTCAGGCAACCGTTGGGCTGCAACTGTCTTGACCATTGGGGGTGGTAGTGGTGGTGGTGGTAAACTTTTCATCAGGGCCTTAAAATCTTTCAGAGTGGGTAGAGCTGTTTCGTCTAAAGCTTTCTAGTGAAAGAGTTGCAGTCGTTGCAACAATTGACAGTAACGTTGCGATTTTTCCGTTTCTGACAAATCGTTGCGATCCATCAACGATTGCAATTCGTGTTGTAACTGGGACATCTCGGTCAAATGAAGACTGGGAGGTAAATGCGGGGTCCGTTGTTCTTGCCAACGATGGTATTCCATCCATCGTTTGTAAGGGACTAAAGTCAGTTTTCATCCTTCCATCGGATTTCAAGGGTCACATCTGAGATCGTTTGACTCCAGAGTCCTCCTTTTATCTTCTTGGACCTTTTTATCTTCATCCAAGGATTCTTGAAAATGTTCCCAATACTTCTTTTAGCAAGGGTGCTCCTATGGTTCGCAGCAAGGGTCCTAACAGGGGTAAAATGGCAATTCCTCCGCGTTGCACCAACATCTTTTCTTTTGACGAATGGGTATGTTCTTTTGGACGATTTGACGAAGAACGTGTCGATATTTGGCTAAGCATTCTTTCTGGTGTTTAGACAAAGGTATCGTTCCTTTCAAGACATTCAGACAACATTCGCTCACAGTATCGATGACATCTTTGGAGGCGGTTTGAATGAGTTTTTTTCGCATTGGTGGAGGAGTTTTGGACAGGACAGATAACATGTCCCAATGTTTGACTAAACGAGGAGGAAGTCCTTTCCTTTTCTTTCCTTTGGGGATAGAAGAAGGATATCTTTTGCGGGGTGACATCTTTGTTTGCTGGTTGATTGGTTGATTCCGGGGCACACACCAAAAATACACTAACGTCGATGATTTGTCACACGGTCTTTTATCCTTTTCTTGGGACTATCGCTTCGTCATAAAGGTGACGATGTGTTTTCCAAAATCGCCAAAGAATCCTCCTTTTTGGTGGCTCCTCTTTTTCTTTGGACGAGTATGCCTTTTATGAGGTGACGTCGATGTTTGGCTAAGTGTTTCTTTGGATGACGTGACTGTCTTTTTCTTTTTCCTTTTCCTTTTTGGACAGAAGAACGACGATGGTAACAGAGTGCACTTCTTGGATGGGACATCTTTGGGTGTTCAGCATCACAAAAACACTGATCCGTATTGTTTGCCTCAGGTCTTTTTTTATACTGGAATGCGTCGCCACTGATTGTCTTTACGTCGTATCAATTTGATGACAGGTATCACTCGACGTTGAGGAGTTTGCAACGGACTAAATCGGGACAGTTCTTGCTTAAACTCTCTAACATACCCGATCTCTCTTTGACTTTGATTTTTAGGGCAGGTACTTTGTGAGCAGCGGCCAGTGCCGCTAAAGAGGAAGAGGGTGTCACCGCTGAAGAAGTTTTCGGAGACGCTCTCTTGCGGGTAGAAGCTGATTTTTGTGGACTTTTCATTTTCTTTTTCTGTGGCTGTGACCTGGTCTTGACACCGTTGCTCTTTTTCTTTTTCTTCTGGTACGACGGGGAATGGCTTTTTTCTTGGGAACAACTTTAGGAGCATTGGATCCCATTTTATGAGGGAACGAATGATGACACCTCCTAGAGAACCGCTACCTCCAGGTTTCAAAATGATTTGCTTTGTGGTTTGAGTGTCAATGCGAGGATCGGCCAGTTGCGTCAAGGCAACTTTGTTTCTGTCAAAACAACGTTTGGTTTGATGAGGAATCTGAATGATGCCTTGCAGTAATTGACGTGCTGTCACCGTAAACCATCGTAAGACTACTCTGAGACTGGCTTCTAAGACACGAGCACGTATTTGTGGATTCTTCTCGCTACTGATGCCGTACAAGGCACGAATCAATTTGATGGGAAGATGAGACTGAAGGGACGTCATGTTAACGATGTGTGAGACAGAGCCAAAGTGACCGAGGTTTTTATAGATTTTTTTTTGGTGAATGTGGTTGTGGTTAAGTCGACGACTTGGACGTGTGCACGACAGGTCCTCCGTCCTGGCACCAGTGGTGAAACAGATTGGTACGAAATCGCAAATAATCGGGAGTGGTGGGTTTTAAACCACGAGTAAATAGGCATATTGGGTTTGAGTGGCATCGTCGTACGCATGAGTCAGCCAAGGCGTTCCTAACTGATTGGCTAACACTTGCACTTGCGATTTATCTCTAGGGCTTTTAAACAAGGCCACATAATGAGTATTGAGACTAATGGTGCGATGGGATTTACTTTGTTGAAACAAATTTTGAGTGATGTAAATGACACTGGCATTACGATAATGCCCTTTGCGCGCAAACCAGAGTTTAATTTCTTCTTCGTCTTCTCCTAACATGTCGTCAAAGATGACCAAATGGGTTTGACTAGGGTCAGACACAATCCCGTCTTCGCCAGGAATGCCTTCCACAAACACGATGGAATCGCCTTGACTTTCTCGCAGAAGGCTGTACGCCGATTGCCACTCTTTGTAACACCACCCGATCCGTTGAGGTGGACGATCGATCAAATGATGTTTATGTTCGATCAAACGTTTGACAAATTCGGTTTTGCCTGAACCGCTAGGTCCGGCAATGAGCATGTTAAAAGGATGGCGAAGATACAAGGCCTCCCAACTAGTCCGATCTACGTGTTCGTCGATGACTTTGAAAGTGGAGGAAGAGGGAGCAGAGACAGTAGAGGTAGCCATAGTAGTAGTGAAAGGAATGTAACTTTTGACAGGAAGAGAGACAAGACAAGAGTTTTTATACTTTTTTTTTCAGGACACGTTTATTGTCATCTTTAATTGTGAACAACACGAACGACAAAAATACATAAAAGCCAAATGGTTAAGTACATGAATAAAAGACACATCAAAACGATCACAGTGGAATATAAACAAGTCTCTGTACAGTATTTGTGGTGATCAAGAGGTGAAATCGTAGGGGTAGTGTGTAATGTTCTTAGAGTCTCTACACTCCTTGGCACAGTCACACAAGTGTCTTCCCGGAAAGGTGTTTCGGGGATGTCGATAACGGTCCAGTCCTGTCCTGAAGGGAGTGGTTCTTCTGGGAGTGGTAGTTCGTTTTTATACCTCTTTTTGTCGGAGGCAGTAAGTGTACTTTCTGCACAGAGATGGTCGTACTCCAGTGGCAAATCTAAATTGTTTAGTCACTAACTTGCACATCACACAACATTCAGAAGTCTCCTCTTGAACTAAGTTTACATTGTGTAAGAGATTTTGGTAACACTCTAACTCTTCTTCTGAAATTCGTTGCAGTAAGTCTACCTTGTAGTACATACAATCACTAACAACAAACCAATCCTTCTCTCCCACGAGCAGTTGATCAATGTCTGACCACTGGAACACTTTCATCAGAATCAGTCCTTTTATAGCATTCAGGTACCAGTGGCTCAAAGATCGGTGACGTAACGGATGCAATTGTTCTTTGCGTTTCACTTGTATTTTGACTAACTCGCGGTAAATGCGTTCTCTCAACTCCACAGGCAAGACATGAATGTTCTCTTGTAAAGTATCCATGACTATGCCAGTCAAACACTTCTGCTAGAGCGAAAGTAACGAATATAGTGAGTAATTTCTGGCCACTGCCATTCCAGGAAACGGTCAAGAATGTCAATAAAATCTTCAAATGTAAATGGTCTAAAGCGGAATATTAGGAAGAACGCACACTTGATCCAGAGAAATCTGACTTGTTTGTTGACTTCTGTCAATTTCCTCTTGTGAATTTCTCGACATAAAAGTTCCTCAGTCACCCATTAAGATTTTGCTCTGGCAAGTCCCAGCCAAATTTCCTTGTAGATCTTCTCTTGCAATTCGTTTGGTAATGTTTGAAGATTATTTTTCCAATGGGGTTTAAATACTTGTCTAAGGGTTGTCCAGTGTTTGACTCCTAGCCAAGGAGCTGATTTCTTAAACGACATGGTAGGCCCACTTCAATGACGAGGTCCCACTAAAGGTAGGTAGTGACAATCTGGAGACCATCGTGCATATTCCAGGTAAGCGCAATCTTTCTTCTCCCACTCGTGAAGTGACACCGCAACTGAAGCACTTGACTTTATCCCCTTCGCCCAAGTAGATAAATCCGGCTCTAGCTAATTCTTCGGGGGTAGGTCCTCCCAGATATTTTGGCCATTTTCCTCGAAAGGTTTCGAATCGACTTTCATTGGCGCAGTATTCAGGCAAACGCACAGGGAACGAATATTCGTCTTTCACAGGTTCATTTCGATGAGGGTACGGTGAAATATGTAGGAGTTTGCTGTTTTGGATGACATCCGTAGGGTGGTAGCCGCATGGTTTCATAAGGATGACATCCACCATGAAAACCAGTAAAATGAAAAGGTGTACGATGACGAGTGGCATCGTTTTCGTATCCATCAGGTTTGACACGCACTGCATCGCTTTCCATGATAGGTACAGTCGTAGCAAAGTTCCCATGATGTGGTACTGAATCGCTGAGGTCATAGCGTACGGCATCCCTGTCATCGCAAGGCACAGCATAGTACTCGAGTTTCTCGTTGGACTTGAGTGTTACGCTCGATACTTGCTGTGTGAAAGGATTCAGCTTTCTCACTTGGTGTTGGTAGTGACAATAAACTATCGGTCTTGGACGTTGTCCCTTTTTATACTAGTCGTAATGTAGTCCCGAGTTTGTACATCGTTGCTTTTTTTATGACCAGTTTTGGAAGTCTTCCTTTTTTTCTTCTTGGACATCGGTACTACATTCTCTAAGGTACCGTCATACCTGAACCGTAGTGTGATGGATGGAAAGACCATAGAGAGGTAAGGACAATGCGGAGAGCATTGAGTATGTTCCAGAATAGCTGAATCTTTGTAGATACATCGATCTATACGCAACTTCAGACCACAACTGAAACACTGTACTTCGTATCCCAATCCAGTCTCAGGTCCCAAGTAGACAAATCCTGTTTTAGCTAAAACATTCGCAGTAGGTAATCCTTCCCTATCGGTGGGCCATTTTTGAAACGTTTCCAATCGACTGGCACAACTGCAATAGTCAGGCAAGAAAACAGGAAAATGGTATGGTTTGAACTTGAAGTTCTCTGTGGGTTTCTCAGTCGATTCTTTCTGTATCGAAGTCATCCTTCTTGTTGGTGACTATCGTCTTGGAACCATTTATTTTATAACAGAGCGACGATACGGTAAAGTGAAGTGGTTGGGAAGCCGTACTCGCTTCTGACACACGATTTGATAGACTTTTTTCCAAGGGCCGGCTGTCGATTTGGTGTGTGGGTAAACGTATAATCTTGTCTGGTTCGTGGGTGGTCACTTTAAAATTTCCATCCTGTCCATAGTGAAAAGCTTCATTCAAGAACCCAAAGTTCACCACTTGACTGTTGCGATAATTGAGAGTGAATAAAAACATATTATTGTGTGTATTTGTGTGTTTGTATGCGTGCTCGTACGTTTGTTGGTGTGTATATTTGTATGTGTTGGTGTGCGCACGAACCTATGTGGATAGTATATAATCGATTATTTTATTAGCTTCTAAGGAGATAGTAGATATGAGGTTATTTTCTTGTCCCTTCTGTGTGGATAGTAGATATTGGTGTTTTGATTCTTCCTCCCCTTCTGTGTGAATAGTATAGTGTATGTGTTTTATGCGTTCGCGTAGCGTTTGTGTGGATAGTATACATGGGTGTTTTATGCGTTCGCCTAGCATTTTTGTGGATAGTAGAATGTGTGTTATATGCGTTCGCTTAGCGTTTGTGTGGATAGTAGATAATGTGGTGTTTTATGCGTTCGCGTAGCGTTTGTGTGGATAGTATATGTGGTGTTTTATGCGTTCGCCTAGCGTTTGTGTGGATAGTATATATGTGTGTGTTTTATGCGTTCGCGTCCGTTTGTGTGGATAGTATATATGGTGTGTTTGGTGTGTTTTATGCATTCTCGTACGTTTGTGTGGATAGTATAATGTGTGTGTGTTTTATGCATTCTCATTCGTTTGTGTGGATAGTATATAAATGTGTGTTTTATGCGTTCTCGTCCGTTTGTGTGGATAGTATATATGATGTGTTTTATGCGTTCTCGTCCGTTTGTGTGGATAGTATATATGTGTGTTTTATGCATTCTCGTACGTTTGTGTGGATAGTATAGTCTGTGTGTGTGTTTTATGCATTCGCGTCCGTTTGTGGGATAGCAGATGTGTGTATTTTACGCGTTCGCGTCCGTTTGTGTTGATAGTATATGTGGTGTGTTTTATGCATTCGCGACAAAGACCCTTTTGAAGGCCACTCCACTGCCTCGAAAAGATTTATTCTTTCTTGCCTAAAAAATTTATTTAGTTGTTGTATAATTTATGTTTAAGTCACAAAAACATTATTCTCTGTTGCAAGTGTCCAGTACCGTGATGTCACCTTACCTATTCCATTCCTATTGTTCCCATACAAAATTCCCATTGACGCTATAGTGTCCCAGGGTGTGCCATTTGACGCTATAAATCTTGACGCTATAGTACAAAGTAGGGTCCCGTAATGCTAATTCCCACTGACGCTATAGTATCGCTTATTTTAATTTTTTATTTACAATTTTTCAGTTTCCGCGAAGGTCGGTATGAGTTTAAATAATTTCAGTACTACTTTAAGTCTTGGTAACATTTTTAAAATTTATCTATGGATTATTTTCAGTCTCCGCTAAAGTCCGGTGCAATTTCAGAATTTAGTGCTACACTTTGTCTTTGCCATTTCTGACAACCAAAACATCTGGCTAGTTATCAGTTTCCATTCAAGTCCGCTAAATTTTTCGGAAATTTAGTGCAATATTTTAAGTCACGGCAATCTGAATACAATCTTCTGGAGTTTTTCTCAGTCTCCACTAGAGTTTGGGACATTTTGGTAATCTTAGTACTACTTTTAGACTAAACAAATATAATTTAATCTTCTGGGATATGTTCAGTCTCAGTTAAATTCTGGGACAATTTCGTAATTTTAGTGTTACTTTTAGTCACAGTCATTGGAATATTAATGTTCCAGATTTTCTCAGTCTCCACTGTAGTCCGGGACAATGTCGTAATTTTAGTACTACTTTTAGTCTAAACCAATGTAACCTTAATGTTCAGGGACATGTTTAGTCTCTGTTAAATTCTCGGACAATTTCGTAATTTTAGCATTACTTTTAGTCACATCCATTTTGGCGTTAGTCTTTTCCTTGATTATAACTCTTCATAGCATCATTATAATTATGCAAATTTATGAACACCGCCAACATAATTTCATGTCTAGGTATTGCTTTATATATAAATCTCGGGGTTGTATTAGTATATGTCTGTGTCAGTCTCTATTGTGTATGTCTCTACCTATAGTGGTAGATGCGCATATTTATGTTAATCCTTTCCCACATTGTTACTAGTACAGTGACATCATCCCACATGTTCCATTCCTATTGACCCTATACAGTCCCAGTCTTACATAAAATTCCTTATGTTAAATTCCCATTGAGGTTACGGTACAACTGGCCACATTTTTGAGGCTATAAATCTTGAGGCTACGGTACAACCCCCTAAAACTAAAATTACGGTCTACGTGAGGCTATGGTATCCCACTACACTACCTTTTCCTTCTAAACCATGATTTTGACCTATTCTAAAATATCTGTAACAAAGCAAATATAACAAATAATTTTGTCTGGTACAATATGCGAGTAATGGCACATCACAAGTTTGTACAGTAAGTTATTCATCCCTAGTTGCTAGTTGTTCTGAATATTAACAAAAAATATAAGATCGCTCATGAGTTCAAAAATTTAGTAATAGTTGGGATATTATCACATGAGTGAATAATAATTTCATACATGATGGTAACACACGGAGTACATGAAGTATACCGTCATTTTCATATAAGGTCATGTATATTAAATGCATGGTATAACGATTGCTCGGAAACGGAATCGGGATAATAATTGAATCATAGCAGCATAATAATTGAAGTCATTGTTTGACACACACACACACACACACACACACACACACACACACACATATATATGTGTGTGTGTGAATTTTTAATATGTTTCAACTTATGAATCTATTGGGAAATTTGAATTTGTTGAATACGTTTCGCATAATATTAATAGCATGAATAAGGATATTCAATATATCGTAGAAACGGTGGATAAAGATATGTTTTAACTTCCATATAAGGGATTTACTGAGATCCGAGATAGATGCAAGCAGATCCCCCCTCCCTCCAGCAAATTATACTGCAAATGCTTAAGTATCCATTTCAGAGTATTCAATGGATGGTAATGTGATTGACCAAATTCTTTATACCTGCCACAAGCTAGTGCCATAATAAGACTAGTATCATCATTATGTAAACTTTTTAGCAACCAACATGCTCTAGTTTAAAGACGGTGGCAATGGTAATACTTCCAATAAAAGATTTACATGTACTGAGTTATTATCAACTAGCTGCTACTCGTTCTAATGGTGAACCTGTTCAGGGACAATCTTTCAGGGCAGCGTGTAATGCAGGCTTAGAACTGGTAATAAATAAGAATTTGCAAAGTGACCCCTTCTCGCTCTTGGTACTTGTATATTTGGTGTATGTTGTTATATAAATATTGTATTTGGTGGTGCCCAACGCTCCATAATTTTAGGCAGAAATTCATCTGCGCAGTTAATTATGAGAGCACACGGAGTAGCTGCAGGTAAATTTAATATTAATGATATTAGCTTTAGGCTGTCCAAACTGGAATTGTCGCTGTTAATGGCAAGTAAAATTGAAACAAAAGCAGTTGCTGGCTATACCAAAAAATGCAATTTGAAATGATGAAAGTAAGTAGACAACATCATGAAATATAGACAAGAAAAGAAAAAGACAAAGAGAAGCTAAACCAATGTTGTTCTACATTTTCCGCAAAAAGATACATTTTGGAAAGGCGTCTGCTCCGAAGGTATTTCCAAAGTTAGGAAATATGTTGCCATCATTAGGTTTGGCAGCATCCACAGGAGTGGTTTACGATGTAATTTTAAAAAAAGCTGAAGGCTGGTTTATCCAAGCGATGAATTCCAAAACATATCGATTTCAATATAATATAATATTAAAATATTCCCAGTAACAGGAAGACATTTTCCTATTGTGACCGGGAACAATATTTATACAAAATCCTTTTGTAGTAAGTATTAATAATGTGTTAATAGCCAGTTATTATATTTTATATTTACAGTTTTATCACCACTATTGATTTTATAGTCTAAGTCACGCACAAATAAAATCACCACCGTTTTGTAGCCGGCACATTTTCGTTTAAATAATTCCTTCAATTTGTTTATTAGTCACCCAATAACCTACAATTACTACCAAAACAATGAAATATCCGGGATATAATTTGCGTTTACGCAAATTTACATTATAAAACAGATGGCGATATGTCACATCGATTTCATGGTCAATATAAAATATGTTTCAGCAGCAGCATCAAGTTGAAGCCAACTAGCTGAGACAATAAAGCTTTCAACCGTTTATTCTTGTAGAAACAGTTATGTAAAATTTTGTAACCTCAACGCATTTTGTGTTTTCTGTTTGTCTCTTCTGTGTTTTGTATTTGCCTTTGAAAAAGACTCATTTAGAGTCGAAAGAACTTAGGCTAGATAGAAACTAGTTTTGCACTATTCGTTGTCAGTTTATTGCATTTATTTTACTTAGTCCCTGACATACGCGATCCCTATCTTCGCTAGCCTAGGTTCCGATATGATAACCCTATTTACACCTTGGCGGATCGAACAAATATTTTAGTACTTTGTTCTAGCAACATCTATTGGATTTCATGAGTTGCCTCCCTTAGTATGTATTGCAAACTAATCAATAGCGTGTAACAGCGGTGCATTGTACATCGGCCGGAAATGGTGGAGACAATTGACTTCAAAAGGATATCTTGTAAATTTAACATCGAAAGTATGACTACGTACCAGAGGGAAGACATTACAGGTGTATTTGAGTGAAAGGTATTTGTACAAACACGGACCGGCACTGGAAAATGGCTTATTGATCAGTCCATTCAAGTTGTGTGCTCTCCTTGTCTCGATCATGTAGGAACAGTGTTCGAATTTGAACAACTTAATTTTGATTGGACGAGGTGGCATGCTGTCGCATCCATTGAAATTCACAGACCCGAAGCACAGACATATCTGCTCGTTACGCGCACGCGCGCGTGTGTGTGTTTGTGATTTGGATTTTTAACGTAGTTTTAAAAATTTTTCAGTTACATTGCTACGACGTCTGCAGTGTGGCAATTTATAGTGAGTGTAGATAGGGTCATCATATCGAAACCTTGGCTAGGGAAGATGATTCGATCCCTTGCTGGATCCAGTGCACTTGAAAGTACTATTATTCGCCATGTGATTTGTATTCTTTTGATAAAGTTAAGATATTCTCCCCCCTACCCCCCCCCTTACAATTCTTTCTGAGTAGTCATAAATCATAAATTCTAAAGTTTTCATTTTATCACTTAACCTTTTATTAGCTACACAGTCAATAACTTTATTTTTAAAAATAATTCAAATAATCCATATCCAAAAGAACGACGTGTCAATATACTTTGATAAGTTACTTATAATACTAGATAATACTAGATACTGTGTCCAGTAATCTTTTCTCACATTTATAATTATTAAACCTTGTTTATTGGAAGCATATATGTTATAAATTGTGGTTTATAGTCATATATATATATATATATATATATATATATATATATATAGAGAGAGAGAGAGAGAGAGAGAGAGAGAGAGAGAGAGAGAGAGTGGTTTATAGTCTTGCAAATTTTACGTTTAAAAAATTAATTTATCGGCTAATATATCCATCATAGCAGTATAAAGTTTTATGATATTATTACGCAAAACTAGATAGAGACAGACATAAATTCAATTTACAATTAAAGAGGTGGTAAGGGTTAGCCGACATTTGCAAGACATTTGCAATTAGCAATATGTAAATTGTAAATCGCTTAGGTTATTGGTACCAAATGATATATTAATAGTAAGTGCTTTCTATATTAAACCAAAAATAGTTTTATTGCATATTGATGCTTCTATAGGATTTAATTTCTTTTATTATTATTATTATTATTATTATTATTATTAGCTCTATAACACATGTTAAATGCTGTTTATACATAAATCATAAAAATGTTTGTTCGCAAGTTATCTTTGATAAACCTCATGATTTTGGCTTTTGCAAATTTCGAATATGATACGTCTCAGTTATGCCATAAAATCACTGAATATATTAATAGTATTTTAGAAGATTATTTTATTTCTGATTTGGATGTTGATGATAAATTGCACTCGTACATCGAAAATTGTGTGTTCGATTACAAAAAGGAAGGCCAGAATATTCTTTTGTAAACAAATATACTTTCAGTCCGGTTGTTATTGCTATTTCATGTTTAAAGTGGTAAATGTTTAATGTGTGCGTGTGTATATTGACAATGTGTATCAGTTTTCAGAAGTCTATAGCCTATATTTTAAAGCCAATGTCATATTCAAGTTTGAATAAGTAATGGCATAGTCCTTAGTCAGTTATGTTTCATCTAAGTATTATTTACATTCTACATGATCTGCCGAGTTCATTAATGAATACTGTTGATCGTGGAGTTCCGATCGTTACAAGTCCATTATTTCGCAGCATCAGCATTTACCTGGTTTCCCTTGGCAACAATCATTTTCTACCTTTAGTCAATCGATTATTCTTGGTCAAGATCCAATGTATAACCAGTTTATGACAGCGCTATATACCGGCGACAAGACATATTTATAAGCGCATACAAGAAACCCATGAAGTTCAGGAATAGCGGAACAAGATGAGGCTGATTCTCACCTTCTCAGGTATGTACAAGTATACATGTAAATAATAATATTAACATATAAAAGAAAGTTTTGAAATCATTATCTAGAAAAGTGCAGTCAGTGTGAGATGCAGAGATTTCCAGGATAGAAGACGGTGGATGGTTTTATTCGTATCCTGGAACTACTACGTGTTGTCTTTTAGCGAATTGTCATCATTAAATGTCAACATATCATGAACGGGAACAATTGTTAAATCTCAATATACCATAACCGTGAGCAAGCGCTACACCAAAGACCGTCGCACGTTGAATTGTGCTTGCATTCGAGTTTATATTTTCTTTATAAATACAGGAACTGAACATGATAACCGCCTTCGGTGTCATTTAAGCATCCATATTTCAGATGCGCCTGTATAGTTTCTTTGATTTTGTTTGTGATTTTGATGAACAGCATCAAAACAAGGCTACATTTTCCATATTTCACCAAGTGATTAAAATTGTTCTAATTGCTTGAGTGTATTAGGATATCTGAGAAACGAGATTTTTCAAACATCTAGTAAACCACTCCACCTGTAATGCTACTTCTACGACTGTAGCTTCAGCTGCTCCTGCACTATCGATACT
Source organism: Megalonaias nervosa (assembly GCA_016617855.1). Lineage (NCBI taxonomy): Eukaryota > Metazoa > Mollusca > Bivalvia > Unionida > Unionidae > Megalonaias > Megalonaias nervosa. The sequence goes on along the minus strand of JAECUM010011083.1, from coordinate 11,730 downwards.
TCTTTGATAGTCACCAAACGAACGATAAATTAAACTAAAGTGTCGGCAACAATAGCAGTAACAAAACAATAGCAAACACACAACTGATACCATCCACACTACTACTACTGATAACAAAAACAACAAACGCAGCAACTATAATAATAATAATAATAATAATAGCAGGGGACATATAATATTAATCGCATTTCCTTTAGTCATTCCGTCCACCCGTCCGTCCGTCCCATTTCGTTCCATTCTATAACAATCAAGGTATTTGAGATTGAAGGATGAAACTTGGCGGACGTATACATCATCATTAGGCGTGTCGCATACCAGATTTGAAAGACCTTTCTTGAAGACCAAGGCCATAGCTTAATAGTTTAATTTTTCCGTTACACTTTCTTTTCGGCTCGATAAATTTCAATCCATTTGAGGTTAAAAATTAAACTTGGTTTACCTATACATCATCATTACAAGGTGTGTCGCGTATCAGACTGAGGGATCCGATTGTTAAGGTCAAAGTGTTTAAATGTTTCCTTCTCACTTTCCTTTCCGCTCTATACATTTAGATCTTTTTTAAATCATGAGGTTTGGTATACCTACACATCCTCATAAGAAGGTGTGTCACGTACCATACTGATGAGGTGGGGGAATCTTTATTTCAAGATAATGGTCATATCTGAAAATTTTATGTTTTCTGTTTCGCTGTACTTCCGTTTTATAACTTTTCAGCTGTTTGAGATTTAGGGCTGAAACTTGATAAATCTAGACATCATCATTAAAAGGAATGCTGCGTTGCACTATGGGAATCTTCAGAGTCAGGGTCACGCCCCTCATTATCCGAAACTTTGCATAACATTTTTCTGTCCGCTCTGTAATGTTTGAACCTTTTGATATCAAGAATTAAATTTGGAATATTCATCTATTATTATTAGAAGGTGTGTAAAATTCACACTGGGGTCCAATTTTTAAGGAAAAAGTAATGATTCAGTATTTTAAGTTTCCTTTCGATCACAGTTTCCTTTCTACTCTATAATTAGAGCCATCGTAGATTGAGGGATAAAATTTGGTAAACTTATACATCATTGCTACAAGGTATGTCTCAAACCACACTGGGGATCATTTGTTCAAGACAAAGGTTATAGGTCCATATTTTCTAGGATTCAATAACATTTGTATTTTTACGAAGTCTTTTCAGCTCAATAGATGATCCTTGGTGTAGTTATATATTGTCACTAGAAGGTATTTTGCAGTCCATATTTGGAATCCTGTCTTCAGGTCAAGGTCACATGTCAATATGTTAAGGTTTGTTTTATTACTACGATATATCTTTGAAGTTTTTTGAAGGACATTGTTGAACCATGGTAAACTTCCTTTCCTCAATTTGATGGCACCCCATGTATCATCGTCAATGTTTTATTTTTAAGATCGAGGTTACTATTCAATTTCATCCCTTTTCAGCAGTTTTACTTTAACGCATTTGAAGACTGGACACGAAACTTTGTTACTTTCCATACCTGCCCGGTAACTTCACAGCTGCATATTCCGATGACCTTATTAATCTAGGTGAGGAAAAATTCACGGAATTGCTGCTTCTTGTTGTTTTTGTCATGTTTACGCTTCATTATTATTATTATTATTATTATTATTATTATTATTATTATTATTCAGTGCTAGTGGCACTTATCCAAGCACAATATGGACTAGGTTTAATGAGCAACTGGGAAATGAGCACGGGGAGTACTTGGGAAATGAGCATGGGAAGTTGGCCCTCCAGTACTTTTACCCCTATGTGGAAGAATTCAGACGACAGCTACGTCACCCAAAGTCTTTGTACTGTGGAGCAGGTAAGCGATTTCGTGTAAAATTAATACTCTATGAACGTTGATTGCGTAATTCCCGCGCTAATGGATTATTCCGGATCATTGTGACCATTTAAATTCACAGCGAATATTCACTTCATTGCCCTCAAAGAGAATCTCGTTATCTCGTTCTTATACAAAATTTCAGTAGGTGTCGTTTTTATCTTAATTTCATTCTAAAGCATATGCATTTCTTTCATCAAGAAACGCCAAATGGCAAGATGTTTTGCTTACATTCAATGACCACTGCTTTGGCAGTGCTATTTCATACTGCAAAATGTTACTGTAAAATGTTAGTTTGCCGAGTGTTCCGTTCCCCTCTAATGTCAATATATTAGTCTTAAGACACAATTTCAGATTAGTGTACTGTCTTTTTTCTGCTCCTGCCGGGACCATCCAGGATCTGCTGCCGTGGTGTGATTCTGGCTAGGCAGTTTGCTCCTTATGTCTCGGCACTAAAAGGTCTCTCCTTTTGCAAAATTTTAAGCTTAACTCGAATCAGTCAGTCAGTCAATCAAAATTACTCTGATGACACTAAATTATCAGAAAGTGGTTTCATTGCCAGGTATACTGTCTCAGTGCGGAAGCTTGTGTGCCTGTAGATGGATATTGCGGTGGTCATGTGACAATGAACCAATGCCCACCTGGACAGGTGAAAATATAACACTTTATATTCTCTTTATACTATTTATTTTCATTTGTAGTGTATGGTATCGTTTTGCAAATGGGATTTTGCATTTGGTAGTTTGAAGCTGATGAATACAGTCAACTACAAATGGAAATACTTCCCAATATTTAAACCAGGGTCTAACTAATCGACTTTATGCATGTATGTATGGTTTTTTTTTTTTTTTTTTTTTTTTTTAAAAAAATCAGTCATTTGAGTTCCCAATATGAAAATCCGACGCTAAGTTTCACGGTATTATATAAGTGTTTGAAATGTTATAATATTCTGCGACGTTTCGTATGAAGAAATAAAATATGGATCATTTAAAGATGTGAACAAAGACTTAGATACCGGAGTATTTTTTTCCTTTAAGAATCCTTGTTATTGTGTAAAGGCACCAATTGGTTGAATACACTTTGACGGCTATTACAGCAAAGGTGCTCTTTATGCATCAAAAGGTCATTCGGTGCACAAGAGTGTCTATTTTGAAGGGATTTCAGAGATTACGTGCTGAAATAAAGTCGATTGTTTGGTATGTTTTTGTGCATTTGCTTATTGTTTTAGACCCGGTTTGAGTGTGTAATACAGGGCAGTAACCCCAATCTTTCCAGGGATAAAGTATTGATTTGTCTCTTTTTCTCGAAGTTAAGGACCTCAACATCTGGTGTAATCTGTTCGGTGTAAGAGCACTAATTGTTTCGAGTGGCTAATGTATCGCCGCATGTTACTCAATCCTGATGTGTGCCGATACCTATGGACGTTCCAGTCAATAATTTCGTTGACAAGGGTGTGAGCATCGCGTAATTTACAGGCCAACTGACAGCTGGTAGGCCTAATGTCGACCGTCATCTACCGGACTGCTATTTTATATCATAGAAAAAATCAAATGATCATGACTTAGACATTTTCAACCATTTAATACAAAATTAGGTGTATGCGCTCAAATATTACGTTAATTTAAAGGGGTAAGTGTCAACATAAAATACTTGGATTTAACATGGCGTGATACGCTAACGATTATGGCGTGGTTATCGCTGCTCCACCGAATGTCAATTAGCTTACGCATCAGTCACTGTTGGAATAAGGAGATCATCATGATTTCTTTCTTGGCACGTAGTTTCTAACCAATCTCTTGAAGGGGTATAAATGTTGCATTAAACAATTGTCAAATTTGGCTTTTTAATGTCCATCAAAAACTGGTAGGTCTCACGCAGTGAAATACTGGTATGTCTCCGATAATTGTCTTGTTTCCACCTATTATGATTCTACTGTGATTGGATCATGGACTAATTTAATACACTTTTCAGCGAAGAATGGCAGTTAAGAATATCTTTAGTATATATAGCTACAGGTGTTATGATGGAGTCAATCTTCCTTTCTGTTCCTCCCCCACCCCGAAGAATTTTCACAATTTCAAACATACCTTCAACAAATGTACTCGATATGCCGACATTATTTTTAAGGAAAAGCCAGCTTCCATATATAGGTAACTAATAAAAGTTTAGTAATGTTTCTAGCCTGCAGAATTGACTGCGTTCGCGAAAATTGAGTGAAACTATAATATTACGATGTATTGTACTTACATAATAAAAATTACGATTTAGTGTCCTTTTGACAGAGTTGTAGAGTTATGGAGAGCGCTAAGTGCCCTTTTGATAGAGTTGTAGCTATCAAGATAGTTATGTTTTGACCCTGGTTTGACATAGTTGTAGCTGTGTAGATAAGTCTAAGTACCCTCTTAACAGAGCTACAGCACTTGTTTTTAGTGCTTTTATCACTTCAGGTTTCGTTGCAAATTTGCAATTTATTTACGGCAGTAACATTTATGTACGATTCGATATATTTTCTGCTATTTTTTAAAAAAAACTTGGCCGATGTGGTTAATATTTTGTGTTGTATATGTTACAATTGCTTAATTTTCTTTTTTAATTGGTTTCATGCTTTGATCATCTTCTGAGCATGAAAAGTAATACAAGCACACAAAGGCGCACATCCTCTCTCTCTCTCTCTCTCTCTCTCTCTCTCTCTCTCTCTCTATATATATATATATATATATATATATATATATATAGGTTACTGCATTGGCAGAGAATAATTAGTATAGACAGCCATCGGAAAAGATAAGGATAATATTCGTGACAGTTTTCAAATATAACTATGTCTTTCGTATCCAATATTGATTTACCTAGTCCATTAATGGCGTGAATATTGGATTTATATAATTAGCAAAACAGCCTTTATAAATATTCTATACGTTCATGACGATCGAGTTACCGACATAATATTGAACATATATTTATTCAATATCAGTTATCTTTGTTTTTGCATTTGGCACAGGAGAATTAATTTATCGATCGAAACAAGAATGAATGAAAAGTGCTGTCATGAAATTTTGATGATTATACTTGAATGTAAAATGTTCTCTGGAACATAATAGGAGAAACATACAGTTTAAACTAAGTAATCAATATATTTCAGAGACATCTTTTTTCAGTCTGTTAGCAAGATATTCAATTTTGAAGACGAACTGATACGAATTCTTTATTTCACATATATAGAGTTACTACTACTACTACTACAACTACTATTTCAACTGCTATAACTGTTCATGTTGTCTCTGCTATTTCTGCTGCTACTGATACTAATCTTGCTCCTGTATCTCCTACTACTACTACTACTACTACATTTGCTGCTTTTGTTGCTGGCACTACCAATAGCACAATTTCAGACGACGAATGTATTGGCCATCACTCTTCCGTGTGACATTGTCTGTAATGACTCTTTTAATCTGTCGAACAATGGAAAATGTTGCTGCAACAGGGTCTAACAGCAAGCCACATTGTCGTTTGCAAGTGTTGAAGATTCATCAATATTTTACTTTAAGAGTTCATTACTTTTCAATTTTTCCAGTCTTGTATAAATAATTTCATTACGGACAGCCAGGAATGATGAAAATCTACTCATCCGTGTAATGGATGCTGAATAACGTCTTTAAATTTCATTCACATTGCCCAAAAGTTTTAGAAAGATATTAAGTAAGTATTTATATACCATTTGGTCCATGCAAATGCATGACTTATTTATGATATGTGGGGAAAAATGAAAGCATTAAGAAAAACGACATCTCCTCAATTTCAAGTAAATTTCTGTAGGTTTTTTGTCTGGAACACGAGATGTGCATGTCCACCAATGATGATGGCTGCAAACCTACGGACGGATTTCAGGATCCTGGTGTCACGTGCCCGAGTGGTTATGTAAGTTTCACGAAAGTTCACTAGCTAATATATATATGTGTGTGTGTGTGTGTGTGTGTGTGTGTGTGTGTGTTTCAGTTCTTTTCTAATTATATAATTAATCCGGAGTTCGTCTCATAGTAATCAAGGTATAAACATGTTATTAATAATTTGAATAATTTGCATAAAACAGAAACAAAGGTGCTATTGTTGGATCCGAGAGAAAAATGCGCAATAAAGTGTAATCAATTTCTTGAGCTTATTTTCATGCAATCTTTTAAAATAATATTTTTGTGATTCTTTTATATCTAAGTAATACCAGAATGAGGAAAAGAGCACTTTTCTAATCTTTTATCACACTCATTTCTTTTATGCTTTCAAGAAAGGGCGGTAACTTTTGTCATGATTCCATAAGATGTTCCCCAAATTTATGTTGCATTAGCTGGGTCAGTAGGTCAGTGGCGTAGCGAAGGTACTTAGCGCCCGGGGACAAAACATAAAGTTGGCGCCCCCTTCGAGTGCATCTGAGATAACGAATAGTTGTATTTTCCTCATTTTGGCGCCCCTGGCACATGGCGCCCGGGGACAACTGTCCCCCCCCCGCCCTCCCCTAGCTACGCCACTGTAGTAGGTTTCAGATATTTAAATATGGGCTACAAACGCAATATTAGACTGTTACGACTCTATGGTTTAAAATAAGTATCATAATAGAGCGACAACCAACAACTTTTGCGAAGTTCATCAGATAAATCATTTTCCTCGAATAGAAAGTGAAAATTTAAAAAGAACTTAAAATATTATGAATTAAACTCCAAATAATCTTAAAAGTTCTATCACAAGTCCAGAAGTAGAGTATTCCGAGTAAATTCCAGTTGTGTTCCGAATGAATTCCAATTTTGAAGTGCTGATGTTCCAGTATCCTGGAATATTGTTGATGCGCTATCAGTCTTGATTTATCACAATGATATAATCCAAAATGTCTCTAAATGAATTCACAATCATCCCAAATTAGTAATTTAGTCTAAATGAAACCGTTTCTTCTATTGGAATTTAATCAAAATAAATAGTTTTTAATAGACCAGTAATTACAAGTTACTTTAACTTCCATAGATGACTTTCAAAAATATATCACAATTAGAGTATTTTGTATCAACGCAAATTTCATTTCTATTTCAGGTGTTTTGTCTTGAAAAAGGAGAGTGCATACGGAAGGATTGTAAGGACACAATAACGCCAACAATGGACATACATGTCGGTTGTCCAACAGACTATGTAATTATACGTTGAGAATACATCGTACATTGTACAGTGACAATAATAAATAAAACGATGTCATAACGTATTTTTACTTGTAGAGTTAATATTGAATTCTTGTCATTTGCATTAACGAAACTTTCATTTTTTTTATTGGTAATGCAAAAAGTTCGTCTTTGTGTAAGTGGGAGACAGTGTTTTTGTTGGTAATGAATTATTATTGATTTGTTCCTTGAAACAAAAGTTATGCTAATTCTACTTTTTATATATATTTCATAATTAGATATTGAAATATATCAGTGGGAAAAAAATGATATTGCCACAGTGACAATATAAGTTTGGGAACTACTATTTTTTTCCATTTAGGAAATATATAGTTACCCTTAAGTTTGTTATTCAAATCTTAAGCCTAATTCTTTTTGTTTTTCTTCTTAGACTCGTTCCCCCTTTCTTTTTCAGGATGAACAGATCTTAAATTGTGTCAAGACTATAGACCCTTTCAGTTTCATTTATTTAATCAATAAGGAGACGCCATAACAAAATGCATCAAAACAAAGTCCAGAAACAAAAACGGAGTGTTCAATATTAACCTTTTTTTAATTAGTTTTCCACATGAATCATGTAAATTACATAAACTGTTGCTATTAGATTATATGTCGCCCATACAATATGCCTCTCTACACTCTACGACAAATGAACACTTTTATGAGAAAAATCTTGGTTAAATATAGTAATGAAATTGTTTAAGTAGCGATTCTAACTCTCAGCACAATCATAATCACATTTGAAAATGATGGATAAATCGGGCACTGATGCGTGCTGATTGCAAAAAGAAATTAAGTGACAATCGAATGTTGGGTGCAGCGTCTGTTGACAAACCAGAATGCAGACATTAACAAAACAAAGAACCAAACTCCATATTAGTAAAATAGCAAGCATTAAAACCTATTTTTCTTAAAAAAGAAATTACAGTGTCTCTACCCCGACAATGCTTACTGTATTGATCCGCGCACAAAATGCGTTAAGCAAGAGAAAAACCTCTTCATTTTCGTTTGAATAGAGTCATTAATTAGACAAATACACTATTCGAAGCATTGTTTGTACAAGATAAGTTCGTAAAAGATCGCATTCCTAAACCTATTATAAATTTCTTAACTTTTTTATTTGTAGTAATGAAGCAGTTGTTTTCATTCGAACAGGATGGAGAAGAAATCCATGCAAATCAACCGATTATTTTCCTCTTAAAATATATATAATTTAAAAAGTTACCTTTTTCAGTAGATATAAGGAAGCATTTCACTCGTGATGTGGAAACCTTTTTGTATTATCACGAATGGCTTCGGGACAATAAATTGTTTTCCACTTGTAAAATATTTCCTTATATCCACTGTATCTATGTGGATTTCAATTACTAGAAACAAGTTACATGTCATTGACAAGAATAGAGGATCTTTGAACTTTCAATATTTTCAAGAAGAAACTTGTCATATATGTTAAGCTGCAAGTTTAATTACCAGTTTTCTTTCTAACAATTCAATGACAAAATGTTTTACATTATTTATATTTGAGGCAAATTTTATAATATATTGACGATCTATATTTAGGCCTTGTTATAGGTTACATAGTACATGTCCAGCATATTTCAATTGCTTGGAAGCTATTTGTTGATATGATAGTAAATTGAATCGAAGTATTGATGATGGTTATTCTATTTTATATAGGTTTTTTGCATGGAAAGTGAAAGTTGTGTCTCTTTGGAGGAAAACTGCAAAACGACAAAGACCAGTAATGCACCAGGCACTTGTCCTCCAGGCTCTGTATGATAAATATTTCTTCATTGTTCATATTCTATTTCATATTTGTGAGTTGTTATAGCAATTAATTGTCAATTTCTCACGTTTTAGAAAGAATTATAAATAGTTACATATACTAACAAAATATACATATCCTCTACATCCATGTGGATTTCAATCAATCATTACCAATAAGTTATATGGCATTGGCAAGAATGGATATTTTTTATATTTTTTACTAAAGACAAATATTTCAAGAATATAATTGTCATATATCGTACAGCTACCAGTTTTGTTACCAGTTTTCTTTCTAACAATTCAGTCTCAAAATTGTTTACAATTTTTTTGTGTCTGAAGTAAAGTTCAAATTATACGGACGATCTATGGCTTTATTATACGTTACGTACTACACACATGATCTGACAGCAAATTGAATCGAAGTATTGATAATGATTACCGTATTTCGTATAGGTTTTCTGCATGGAAAGTGAAGGTTGCGTCTCCTTGGAGGAAAACTGCAAAACTACAACGACCAGTAATAAACCAGACACTTGTCCACCAGGCTATGTATGACATATGTTTCCTCATTATTTATATTTTGTTACATATTTGTGAGTTGCTATAGAAGCTAATTGTCATTTTCTCAGGTTTTAAAAAGAATTGTGATCAAAAATTTAAATTCTCAGGTAAAGAACACCAAATAAAGTGTATAGTTTGATCAGGTGTATGTGCTTGTGGCAATATCTATGTATACTGTTTATAGCGTCTTTTTCGATATCATTCCTTCGTTAACATCACGACCTCGAGAGTCAAACCATGTGCTGTATGTTTGCTGAAGACGATTACTCACGTTTTAAATAGTGGTTTCAGCGTCTATTACTTCATAATCAAAATAATTAATTGCTTCATTCTTTACTGTGCTTCTGATAACACCGGCATGTCTATGAAACATCGAATGATGTTCTTTGTAACACTTATTTTTCCTAATGTATAGTCTGTTTACTTCATCTAAACTGATCATAAATTTGAAAGCACGTGAAAACTACATAACAGTTCTGAGGATGAGAAAGCCTTTTCAAGTTAAATAATAAATTGGAATTCGCGCATGTGGATTTTGGAATGTTTAACTTTCATGTTTAAAGTTTACGTTCTTTACCTTCAACATTTATATGCATCTAACACGACTGGGTGTCCGCACAAAAGGAATAGCCGTTAAAAGGGATTGCCCAGTCTAATAATAGTAATCATGTACTTTCTGTTGGTAAAATGGTGCACTTTACGGCTATCTCTACAGGATTCACTATGCTAGCTATATGGAAGAAGGGGAATCGGTCTATAAATGGGTGTAGAAAAAATATAGCACAGATGGGTTTGTCTGGACATGACTAGTTCATAATGAAAAGTAACAGTTTAATAATTTTAATGAAAAGAACCTTTTGATATCTTATCCTATTTGCAACTGAAAAAATAGAGGCAATATTTTATTGATCGAATTTCAGTCATTCTACAGAATTAACTCTTGAACACCCATTATTAAAATTAGTACTAGATCCTTTAGGTGCGGAATTGCAAACACAGGTAAATACAGAAAATGCCGTAGGACATATGGGTTTCTTCAGTTAGAAGCTTGCATCAAATACCGGTCTATACCGAGAAATAAGGTTTGATTATGAACATTCCGAAATGTCATGTTACTGAATTCTTAATATCATGGAGTTTCCATAAGTTTACTATGGGAACTGAATTAGTACCGTGATTCCTACAGTCCCAACCCTATCAGGAGAGGTTAAACTTGAAAGGCGACCATGTCCTTCTGCTGTTAAATGTATTGAGGAACACGTGTAGTAAATTTTCCAATTTGCATGTTTGTTAGCTATTAAATTATGGGGGAAAGGTTTAACAACACTTTAAGAAATTCTGGAAAACATTATATAGGAATGTGTCAGTCGGAGAAATCAAACAGGCTATACATGCAGTATGTGTTGACGCTCAGCTTTCAGTATCAGGTGGGTATAAGATGCTCACTATCCACTTCATGATCGCTGTTTTGCTGTTTGAATCTCGAGTATGCTTAATTTACTATCTTATACGTAACATTCTGTCCATCAAGAGAAACCTTTGCCTTAGTGTTAGTATAAGCTTGTATTGATAGGATGCACTGCAACACCGATAACTCGAACATATTTCATTTATTGTCCCGGTCCATATCTTTCTCTTTACCTCAGACAACCGAAGTATCAAAGAAAAATATGAAATTTTCGAAGTACCACTGTATATTCTTATATAAAACACGATGCTGAAGTAAATATGTAGAACGATCAACCGTCTTTAGCACAGAGAGTGTGTTTTCACAGGTGTACTGTCTAGAAAAAGAAATGTGTATCCTGCATGATTATAGCTGTGAGAGTACGACTGAAGGCACCGACGAGAGCCTAGGATGCCAGCCGGGTTATGTATGCTTCGTTTTACTTGCTTTATATTTAGCCCGATATTTTCAACATCGTATTTGAATCTTTCCTTCATATCTGTAAGCCCTCTAGATAAAGAAAATGCATAAGTATTAAATTTTAAACGGTAGTTTTACAATCCTCATTGGATTTTTTTTATGTCCCAATTAAATACTTTGCTGCGTTGTATCAAAATCAAGACATTAAAGACAAATATTTGAATAAATCTTAGGAACTTGTAGACATATTTATTTACTGACACGAAAGATGTTTTATTTATTGATTACTTTATTTATGCAAGTATGATTGAAGTTGTTTTCCATCGAATTTCTTGCTTTCATTTTTTTAACAATAGGCCCTTTAAATAAAAGATCGATGCATTCGAAATTGGTTTCAAAGCGCTCTAACTGCATTACAGGAAATATTCAGTATAGTACGTCCACTTGCTCTCTCTCTCTCTCTCTCTCTCTCTCTCTCTCTCTCTCTCTCTAT
>JAECUM010011082.1:0-30869 GCA_016617855.1 Megalonaias nervosa | reverse complement strand
GTCCATGATACGCCTTTTTGTCTAAATGCATAGCCTTGTTGATGCAATGAGCCGCCGCGGCGAGCCTTCTATATTATGTAGGCAGGATGTGCCTTACACAGTCGGATTTAATAGAATTTCGGGAGCTTGTGTAATGACACTATCTGACAGCTACCGCTTAGGGGTCATGTTCCAGTGACCTATGTTGTTACCATAGTTTCTCATTTTATCAGATAAAATTATATATCTTCGCGTTTTGGAGACTGAGCAGTGTGGCTGAAGAGCTCAGGGTGTGCCGAACGATTTGATTCACTTTCAGATTTTTGAAAGCTGCATTTAAAAATTGGCTGTCATATCTGTCCTAGGACTGTGGGGATCTGGTTTTAATCAGATTGGGGCCTCTACAGTCCAACAACTCTTGTACAGTCAATACTAGAGATTTATCAAGCGGTGTTGGAGTTGGGGTGGGGGTGGGTGATCACTTATTTTCCCGTGGAAGTCCTAGATATGTGAGTCCAAGACAATATGCCCATCTTTCGTCAGATATCAATCGGACGCTATCAAATAAACTATCAAGTTTACCATATATCGAATGCTGTCCTCATTCTGGGTTTCGACGAGTTTATTAGGGACCAAATGGAGTCCATTTATCGCCAGTGGGTTATCGATGGTTATATACCCGTATTTTATAATCCTTTGGTCGGATGGTGTCTGTAATCTGAAATTAGAATCTAGATATAACATGTTAAAGTCAAACAAAGAGTAAAACAGATATAAAAAAAATTTAAAAAAATTTAAAAAAGAAAAGGAAAAGAGATTGAAAACAAACGAATATGTTTCATATATCTCGAGTAGATAACTAATTGCCTATTTGTTAAAGGAAAAAAATAAAGGAAACAGAAAAATTAATGTTTCAGATATCTCGAAGATATAACTGAGTATCTGATTATCAAATTTGTATTGTAAGGTCGTGTACTGTTGTATATATCTATATTAATATTGTCAAGTAGTTCAGTGTGTCTATGGTAATTCAATATTTCCCATATGAAACTAGGCTGTGAGGTCATAGCTCGTTTCTCGGTTAAGTTCGCGCAAACGTGAATGAAAATATTATCACCCTTTTCTTCACTTTTCATGAAAAATATGATTTTTCATAATAGATAACGAATATTTTGCTATAGACAGGGAGAGAAAAGGGATGTAAGATTCTTTTTTTATGAAACTCTTTCAACATAAAAGAGTACATCTTTATCCCTCCCTCCCTCCTTGTCTATTTTGCACCATTGTATATGTGGGGTTTGGTTTAAATAAGGGGGGGGGGGATTTTAAGCAATAGGCAAGAAAAGAAGAAGTTTAAGACCACTTTTTAGATGACTCTGTCCGCTTTGGAGAGTGTATATCTTCTTCTTCCTCCTGCCTGTTCTTTTTAAGAAATTTTCGTGGTTCCGGTGACTTCGTTGCTTTTTGATCAATTAGCAGATTGGCCCATTTTTTAATGACTCTGTAAGGGTGCAAATTTATGTCTATCTATGAAGAGCACATTAATTTGGGCAGGTGAACGATTAATTAGAATTATGGGGACCGGTGCGTGTTAAATCACCATAATGCACGGATTGTTAATGGCTGTGTCATGAGAGAAGTGATTCTTAATTACGCATTCGTTTATTTAACAGTCAGACAGACTGGAAGGATCGGGTTAACTTCGATCTTGTATCAGAAAATGTCAGATTTTGAAATTGTCCAGGATCAGTAATTTGGAAATCTAGAGGTCACGCAGACTACAATTTTGGCGCCTAGTTATAAAAGGCGAGAGATATATTTAATCCGGATTGATTACGCTAGGTGAGGGGCGTGGTTCCCATACGAAAATTCCTTGGTTTTAATATGTCCTATCACAAAATTTTAGTCAGTCTGCGTTTTTCTGCAAAAGAAAACAAATGTAGGAGACTTCGAGTTTGAATTTAGAAGAAATTCACTCGTAAATAATTATCCAAGGGATCGGATGTCTGGAAAGTCGACGGACACGATTTTAGCGGTAGAAGGGAGCGAAGCTTGAAAGCACAAGGTATTTTGCGCCAGTTTCATGTGATTCGTTGATATCAATATAACGTTTTGTTTGATTTATTTGCTTATATTTGCATGAATTTATTTGTTTAAATTCGTAGATCAATTTTCTTGATATGAATACAGCTGTGTGAGTTCATCTATATGAATCCGTACAATGATATTCTTTATATAAGTTTGACGAATTATTTGAATGTGTCGTCTTGATTGTTATAGGAAAATATGTATCTAAGAATTTCGTGCCTTGCCTTATTTGATACGAGTTACGAGAATCCGTGTGAATTCACCAACTTTAGATGATTTCACGTATGATAAAGACTTAAGTGCGTATTGACTGAAATTAACGTTGTTAAACCATGAAGTGAGATTTCATACATGCTATAGACTTGAATGTGTTTATTCGCTAGAAATAACGTAGTTAAGCCATGTAATAAATTTCATTCATTCATTGTGTAATTGAGACGAGAACGGAACTGTTACGTCTCGTGTGATAATAATGTGAGTCAGGTTGAAATAGCCATTAGGAAGTACATTAATCTTATGAAACTAGGTTTGTTTATGGTCTGCCATGTTTAGCTTGACCAGATAGCCTTTGGTATCTGTTTAATTCCGATAGAATGATATCTGACATAACGAGAGGGGAGTAATGATCTATTCCCAGTAGGATATCTGACAGAAGATTTAGGTTGCTTCTCTGTTTATTTTGGAAGGTGAAATAGCTCCACGGGACGTATCCACGTACCTACCTATCGAAGTATCTACGTATGTACGTACTTACGTATCCACCTACCCACACAAAGTTCGAGGGCCGAAAGAGGCAAGACAGTAGAGAGTTTGGAGAATGGAAAAGTGGAAAGGACCAAGAAGAACAGTCACAGTGAAGTTGGAATGAACCGGAAATAATCAGGCTATGAAGTTGTACAAGGCAATGATTTCGATTGTTCACTCGATTCTATGATGAACTAATTCTATCATTTAAAACAGATCGGCTATTTATATAAGTAAATCTGTGTTTGAAATTCGGTGAATGATTTATTTCAAGAAGAAGTGTATCGTCCTAATGTAATGCATTATCAAGGTTGTTTATGTAATTGATTAAATTATTATTTTCATGTACGGGGGCTCGTGTCATTCTGTTCTATATATCTGCTCAGATCTCTTATCTATGCCACCTGTAAGTTTCACACTCTATATTGATATTTACTTGATCCAGGCAATAACACCGAAGGCGATCACCCTCTAGATAACGATAACCCAATCAAGCGGACACCTTGTAAGAAGGTACAATACGTCAATCAATTCCACCAACGAAACAACCCACCCCCAACAAAGGGGGATTTCGTAGCAGACTCATATTATCGATATAACCTTCCTTATGTATTTTTGTTTATTGGCTTCTTTTTAAAAGCACATGTGTTAATTCAGATATAGCATTCACTGATGTGTTCTGTATTTATTGGTTTCTTTTCAAAGTACATGCATGAAAACAGGTATAGCCTTTCCAGTTAGTTGGTTTGCCCATTTTTTAAATAAACCAAATCATATGGTTATGAATATAGCCTTTCATTTTACATGTTGTGCTTATTGGCTTCTTTTTAAAGCACCTGTATACTCTCAGGCACAGCCATGTCATATGTTTGCATATTGTGTTATCAATATGTTCTGTGTTCTAATATCCATAACATGGTATATAAAATTAATTAAATTTTGATAGGTTTGTTTGTTATGAATAGTGTCCATATACAGGCGATTGTTATTGTTTACTAACCCCGTTTGATTTATGATTTCCTATTTGGTCTTGTTTCTTTACTGTGCTAGCTTTTTTATCTTTGTATTAGGTGTATCTAATTACTAATTAATTTCTTTTTTTGCATAATGGACAAGGGGGAATTTGTTACAATTATTTTTCTTCATTATGCCTTTTCTCCAGTCCAACAAGCATAGTGCTAGTAAATGAGAATACATGACCGTATCTTAGTACTTCTTATTGTGGCTAAGATGTACCATATTCCTTACAAATCATATGGCGAATAACAGTCCTTTCAAGTGCACTGGATCCAGCAAGGGATCACGTGTGTCAGGGATTGATTAAGATAAATGCAATAAACAGACAACGAACAGTGCAAAACTAGTATCTAACCAGCCTGAGCACTTTCGACTCTTAATGAGCCTTGTTCAAAGGCATATACAAAACATAGACAAGACAAACAAATAAAACAGAAAAACCGTAGTGTTTGCAAAACTTTACATGGCTGTTTCAACAGGAATTAAACCTTTAAATGTATTATGTTTCAACTAGTTTATATCAACTTGTTGCGGATACTGAGAAATATTTGTATTAACGTAGAAATCGATGAGCCATAACGACATCTGTTATTTTGTGTACATTTATGTAAGCACAAATTACATCCCTGATATTTCATTGTCATAGTCGTAATTGTAGGCTATTAAGCAAATTTAGAGAATTTTTCAAAAGGAAAATGTGTAGGCTGCAAAAAGAATCTGTTCTGTGTAAAGTGCAGTCGTCTTGAGCCCCAACTTGGGTGTACATTAAAAATTGGCTGGGAATCTTCTTTGTGTTGGATGTTATTGTTTGCAACTTTTGTACCCCGTAACACCTAACGATATGTATTGCTTTTTGTTTATCAAAATTGGGTAATTTAATTCCTCCTTCATTTTGATTTCTGTATATAGTGCTTTTTACAATTAATGTATTTTGTTATCCCAGATGAAAGTACTATAATTTTTTTCAATTTCTCAGAAATATAATGTAATTCAAAAGTCTTTTATGTTAAATTCATACCATATTAGAACTGTATTGGTATGATTTTTGTAATTTGCACTCTATCTATTACATAAATATATCTTTAGTCTCAATTGTATGTGTTTTCCTACTTTTTCATAATTTTAGGAATTTACGATTTCTTCCAAAGTAGATTTCTAACTTTTTAACTTGATCTTTAATTTTGTCCGGGAGTAAACCTAGGTGGTTTCCCGTCCAATTCTCTGTCAAAGTATTTCGGTTGGACTCTGCTTAATTTGTGAGCGAGAGAAATTACGAAAGAACTCATACTCTTTTAATAGTTCAGGATATGATCGTGAATATTTTATGAAGCTGGTGTTGTTGCAACATTTTGCACTCATTGTTATATTTGGAATATTTATTCCTTTAATATTTGGATCTTGAAATTGGAAAACTTTTAGATATAGCTCCATTAGTTCGTACTTGGAAGTTATATATTGTTGCATTTTTTTTATTGAGCTAACTAGGGGTTCCACATTTATAGACTTGGTGCATGTAGTTGACGTATAATGTGTGTGTGTGTGTGTGTGTGTGTGTGTGAGAGAGAGAGAGAGAGAGAGAGAGAGAGAGAGAGAGAGAACCTAGTTTGAACAACTTGATATCGCAACGATGTCTGCATTGTGGCAGTTTACAGTGTTGTCTAGCACGGGGCACCTCTCAATGCTGAGCGCTAAGCGAGGCAGCTGCTAGTACCATTTATTAGTCTTTGGTATGACTCGGGCGGGGTTCAAACCCGCGACATCTCTCATCTCTCAAACCACTTAGGTCACCTGAGCGGTCAGTTGACCTATAGAAACAATAGCTTTAAATGGGGCAATGAACTAAATCACATAATTTGGGAACATATAAATCAAGAGGAATTTATGTACAGTCAACCTGTCATGAGAAAAGTATTAAATGTTAGTACTCAGCTTGGACATATCCTTTTCAGGATGTGAAAAATAGCAAATTAACAGATGACAGATTTAAACAAGAGAATTCATAAATAGAATCAAGTCTCATTTGCTGCTGGTGTTGTGCACTCAGCAGGCGGAATATTATTTCTTAGTGGATTATTTTCCACGGTCATTGTTTTTTTACGGAATTCAAGCATGTGGCGGAAATTTTTTCTCAAGAAATTAAATGCTAATGCAGTAAAAGGTAGAACAAATAATTTCTATGTAAGAAAACTATGAGATTAGCCATCAGCTAATGACAAAGAGCTACAAGTCACTATCTTAAAATACTTTTGGTTTTCATGAAAAAAAACTGTCAAAATTCTTCAGAAATCTTTATATGATTGGTACATTGATCAAAGATGTAATAAGCAAAGTATTATTCAATCAAAAGATCGATTTGATGCCTGCTAATCAGGATCTGTTCCCTCAATGTAAGTCGATATAGTCTATCTCAAACAACTTTAGAGCGAACGAACTTGACTCACTCTATTCAGACGGTCATTTGTTTCCTACAACTACCTTACAATTGTCTGGTACTGTGTACAGCCAGTACAACACATTACACAAAATTATTGACCTTAAGGAATAGAAGGTGTGATCAAAAGCGGAAATGTGACTTTATTAAAAACATGGATACCGACAAATTAAACGATTCACATAGAAGCACACAGAATGTACTTGCAGAAAAGACTGAGATAGACAAAGACACTATCAGCGATATCACTAGTGAATGGGGACGATATAGCGACAATGGAAAACCCAGTCAAAAAGGTCGCGGGACGATACAGTACAAGATTTATAGTGACAATGGGAATTAGCATTACAAGACCCCCTGGGACGATATGGCGACAAAAGTTATAGCGACAAGGGGAATGAACATTACAAGACACACACCCCCCCGGGACGATTCAGCGACAAAATTTTTTTATATGGACAAAAAGTTGGGCCTATACACGGACAAGATGGATACAGACAAAAGGTTGGGTCTATATACGGACAAGGATAGACATAGGCCTAGATATACGACACATACACAGATTTATGAATACAAATCTATCACACATAAAATATAAAATCGACTAAAAAAATTTTAGGCAAGAGAGAGTGTACATCTTTTCTAGACATATGAGTGACCCTGAAAGGGGCCGTTTAGCTTTCTTCTACTTTCTCTCCTCCCTTCTTCTTCTCCACCAGCACCTCATCTTTTACAGGACATTTTTCTTCTTCTTCTTTTTCCCATCCTTCCATCTATTTTTAGCTACAACTTGTGAGAAATTCCTTTGGAAAAGCCCACTATCTATTTATAGCTTCAACTTGTGTGACGTTCCTGTTTAAAAACCCTAGTATCTTTTATTGCTACAACCTGTGGAAAAACCCAAGGCTATATTTAAAGTCTCAAACTTTCCAGCTTCAATGACGTCACTGTACTCAACACTAGGGGAATAATGGCAACAGTGTTGCAAGTGGCTGACCTGAATACACGCTACTGTAGGTAGGTAGGTGACATGAATTTGATAGGGATAAAGGGAGTTTTATAGGGACAAAGACCAATACACACACACACAAACAAACGTATGCGCACACATACAAACACACAAATACAAACACCAACAAACGTACGAACACGCACAAAAACAAATACACAGAAGGGAAGAAATAACACATTATCTACTATCCACATAGAAGAGGAAGGAAATGACCCCATATTTACTATCCACACAGAAGGGGAGGAAGAAAAAAAACACCATATCTACTATCAAATAACCCCCATATTTACTATCTACACAGAAGGGAAGGGAAGAAAATAACCCAATATCTACTATCAAAAACCCCAATATCTACTATCCACACAGAAGGGGAGGAAGAAAAAAACAACACCATATCTACTATCAACAACCCCCATATCTACTATCCACACAGAAGAAAAGGGAAGAAAATAGCCCAATATCTACTATCCACACCCATATCTACTATCCACAGAGAAGGGGAGGAAGAAAAAACACCATATCTACTATCAAAAAACCCAACATCTACTATCCACACAGAAGGGGAGGAAGAAAAAAAAAACACCATATCTACTATCAAAAAACCCAACATCTCTCTGCTGGTTCTGAAGTCTATACTTCTCCGTCCACTCTTCTTGCTCTTTCTTGATTTCCTCTCTGAATAGCTCTTCTATCAGGTCGTGGGCTATTGTTAACATCCTGACATTCTCTATCTCTTAAGGCTTCGGAATCAGGTTTTGCCTGACACGGTGTAAATTCACGTAAGCTTCGTTCAGCTTGGTTGTCTTGAAGGAATCTTCATAGGTTGACGAGTCAACAATGGATAGTCAGATTGGAGACTGCCTCGCTTTATATGGCTCAAGCGCGGACGCGATAGAAAACATCACTACGATTTTTTGTTGGGTCGGAACGCTATAGAGCTGATTTCATGGTGAGGGATAGAGAGAAGTCAAAGAGCATATATTCACAATGTATTTTGAAAACAAACCACAGACTCATTTTTTTTCTTCAAAACGCAACATTTTTTATTATTCAACAAACAACTAACAATTCATATAACATCAACAAATTGTTTACTTAACTAACAAATTTTTACTTAATTAACAAACAACAATTCATTTAACATCAAACAAACTTCTTTTCACAAGGTTAACAGCGTTGTAAAGTCAAGCTAGACTTCCACTGAGGCAGGTCATTAGACCATTGATGTACTCCACGTTTCCTATCTAAAGACAAAAGATATCCATAACGGTCACAAAACTATCGATCTACTTTCTCATCGTTTCTAGAACAGTTACGATCAAAATAAGTCACTAAATGTTCTAAAGGTTATCCAAGACTGCGCTGATGAAAAAAATACACACAATATTGTCCACACACCATGGAATCTGTGCCTTGTAATTTCACATTATTGAATCGTGTCGTCTGGGCATTTCTTCTCATAAAGTCGATGATGTCGTCTTCCAAAGGTGGTAATCCATACGAATCAAAATACTCCACGCAACCATCTATAGGGAAGTAGACGGCTACCCAGTGGGTTCCTGGGTGATGACTGTCGTCCGTGTTGATGACATAAGCTTGATGGTCTTGAAGTTTGCGATGAGGCAGTTCATCTTTAGCAAAACGACAGGATTAAAGAAGCAGTGTATGAACTGTTGTTCAAAAGGTAATAAAGTTTCCAGGTATCCATTTTTTTTTTTTTTTTATTTTTTTTTTCACAGGTAATAATAAGTCATCAATTAAATTCTAACTTTTTGCTTGAAAATCACTGACAAGTAATCGTTTCTTTGTTTCGTCTCCGCACTCTGGGCTAAGAGAGCTTCGATGCGATAGATCTCCAGAGCAGTCAGTGGAGGAGAGGAATGATCACGCAAGTCTTTATACCACTGATGCAACACTGCTTCTTCCGAGATGAGACCCCAAGCGTCCTCCAGATACTCGTCCAATTTTTCTTCTTGATTCGTCATCAGACATTTATCGTGTTGAATTTGACTGGGATGATCGTTTTGACATCCATAGCAATCCTTCTTGATCAATTCCGTAATTTTTTCTGCCAGGTGTTTGGCAAAACAGGAGACTAAATGTTGTTCTTGTTTTGTCCATCTGGACCTCATCAGTATGCCCCCTTCGTCTTCCACGGCTTCCACAAAATCCTCCCATTCCATTTCCAAAGAGGCTCCACCGTTCAAAGAGGGATAACAGTCTTCCAGAGCTTCTAATAGTCTAGAATGACTTCTCTCAACTGTTGATTTCTATGGTATTATCGAATTCGGCATACAAGATAACGTTCGCCGTCTCGGCGAGAGCTTCTGAAAACTGAAGTTCTACACGCAGTAGTCCGGATTTTATAGGGTGGAAATGTCCCTCGTCACTACCTTGGTCTGGAGTGAAATCAAAGGCCCACAAAGTGTAACCTCCTGCATAATCTTCGTACTAAATGTCGTTGCTGATGTTGGTCCCTAGCTGTCCGGTAGCTTAGTACAAGGACAAGTACGATCTCAAGTAATTCTTCTGGGCAACGTTTGGTTCGAAGGGTCTGGTACACAAGGTCTTGCCATCGCGACTGACTTCGATCTTAGACACTCTGTAGTGTTTAAACTGAAAAGGATTGGTAGTGACGGCTCCGTTGAGGGCTGCATTGCTAACGATACCAACGATTAAACGTTTGGATAACTGTCCTTGGAACAGATGATCTTCGATCTTGGATCGGAGTCCAGTGGCAATGGTGAAAGTTTTCACTTCTACGCGTCGTATCGGATACTTGGCGGTTGTTCTACTCAGCGTGAGGCTGATGTCATTTCCCGCTTTAGGTAACACTTCTACGCAGCGCACGTAAAGTCTGGCTTCTTGGATGATGGTTTTGTACTCGTTGGCATGAGTCATCAAATGGAAAGCGGTACTGCTGCAATTCAGTCTCAGGCGGATATACACTCCATTTAGCAAACACTTGTCTTGCAACCACATGTCCAAATGCAAACGATCCATCAGTTCTAAACTACATCCTTGCAGGATTTTCTTTCGACGGTCATTAAAGCCCACATTGTGAGGATCGCCATCTACTGTCAGGGTTGTGTCGTTAAACTGCTGTGTCAGGTTTCCAAACCACGCAAGCATCCAGATGAGTGTTCTTGGCCTCTTTTCCGTACGTCAAGAGAATTTCCAGGCACGCTCGGTAAGGGTAGGTATCCATGCTACTGCTGACCTGTTTGTTATTCAACTACACATCCACTTCGCTGAACAAGGAATGCATGAAATTGTTGACGGGAGCTACTCTGGCATCGGCTCCTGGAACGCTGTCGTCCGTTTTGATCACTTTGACTTTCAGGTACAAGTAACTGCTATTCAGATCGATGTAATCTTCGAGCTGACCTTTGATTTCAAATTCGATGGGAGCTGAATCCGTCAAAGAGGAGACGGGATGAAATTCTACCATTTGGATTCTTGCATCGTCATCATGGTGGGTGGCATGGCAAACAGATCCAGTTCCGACTTGGAACATTCGCAAGACTCTCGGTGCATAATTTTTTTTCTCTCTGTTTGTGATTTAATAATCAAAAACGTCTAAGTCTCGAACGGTTCTTTTTTTCTTGGTCTTTCTAGCTCTAGGGGTGTGAAGTACTCTGAAGGGGTGTCTTCGTCGTCATCTCTTTGTGCCTTGTCCTTGCTGTGGCGTCAGGGAAGCAGGAATGTCTGACTCGGCAGCGGCCGGGGCATTTATAGGAGTTTCTCGTCGGCCCAAAATGTCTTTGCCCGTTTGAAGCAAGACATTTTTGCCTGCTTTCAAGAAAGCTTCTTTGGGGTTTTGTTTGTCGAATGTGGCATTTTGGAGAAATTCTTTGCCTTGCGTCAAAGCGGCATCTTTCAAGGCATGCAATCCCCGTGTCACCATCGGTTTCAAAACGGGAGCCACCGAACGAACGGCAGATTTCAGCATATCTCCTAAACCATGTCCTCGTTGTCGAGCGGCTCCTTGGTACGCAGGATACATGACTTACAAATCGTTAGAGTAATCGTTTTCGAAAATGAATTTTCACTGTGACTTTCCCTTTGGTGAATGGAATATTTTGTCCCAGATCTCCTTTAATAGTAATGTTGACAGTGTCGAAATACGACTTACTAACGGGCAAATTGTGAGGATGTACAAATTCGCGGTGAACGTGATAGGTGTTTCCACCTTCCTCGTCAGCGTTCGTGGCAGAATCCACTTTGAAAGGAATGACACGCAGTAACGGTACGGAGGTGTGTCCCACCACGTTGTGCTCCACCACAAAGATCAAATTTGGTTCATTTCTACAGGGAATCGAAAATATTTCGCAAAATCCAAGTTGCCGGTAATGGCTGGTATTTCCTTTTTAATCTTGATCAACTTGGGGTCTCCACCCAAATTGTCATACAATTCAGGACAAAATGTAATGGCCAACACTTTGTCCTCTGAAAATTTTATCAGTAGGCTATTTTATGGTACTCGATCGTGACACTTCGTTTGGTTTTCTCCAAGGCTTTGCCAAACACGGCATTGAACTTGGTAGCAATCGTGTTCACCAAATGTTGTCCGCTAAAATAATAGCCTGGGGAAATTTTCAACCGATAGGTGGCCAGTTTAGTTTTGGGGTCCTGTGTCTTCATAGAGTCACCTACAGTGACGCGTTCATTCAAGTTTTGTTGCACTTGCTCGTCATGTACTTCGACCGTAAAAGTGTTTTGATTTTCAATGATGTTTTTTATTTGTGTAGGGTGAATCATTCCACTAAAGCCACTTCATAATGGGCTTCCTGATCCAATTGGATAGCCTGAGGTAATTTGGTCGTGAAACAGCACAAGGTGTTGTTGGGAAACACCTCCATGGAACTGTCACTGGGTAACGTTAAGTAAAGTTGGTTATTCATAATTCCAGAGTTCTAGCATCCGAGAGGTCGCTGGAGGTCAGAGGAGTGGAGTGTCTAAAAGAGGATTGTGATTGTTATTTTGACTGTTGGGAGGGTGACTGACGTTGGACGCAAGGCTCCCTTTGTAACCATTAGAGGAATATTTCAGGGAAGGATTGGGAAGAAGGTAACCGATGCAACTGTTGAGTAAAATGGTTCACAATTGTTTGTCTCCTTGTTGCAAACTCAAATTGGCAATGGCAGCATCGATGACACAATACACCACAAAGATTTGGCAGAAAAAGATGATTTGCTTTTTAGGCACACGTTCTCCACACCACACCCACAAGGGTTGCTTTTGTAGATCTTACACAGAAGAACTGGGGGAAGGAGTAGTCACTGTGGTAGTTGAGGCTGTGTTGAAGGGCATGATGGTCACTTCTTGTTATACTCGATGACTTGCGAAGCGTCGATCCAAGAGTCAAAACTCGGCGGATATCCTTTCCAACGTACTTTGACTTCTTTGACACGACGTTTACCCATTTTACGGGTTCTTCGAACGAGAATGCTTTCGATGTCGTACATTTCGTCTTCTTTTTTGGTCATGCGTTGTAACTTGGGCAAGTAAAACGTTCCTTTTAACACTTCCCCGTTCATGTCTTCCAATTTATAGACGGCAGGATGACGGTAGGCACTCGTCCAGTGACACGAAACAATTCGGTGGTTCAGTTGGGTAAGTAACCTTTCTCGAAAATGCGTTTGGTTTTGCCAATGCGCACCCAATCTCCTGCCGTCAACACTCCACCTTTCTTGGGGACAGCCACCGTCGGAGACGTACCAAACAGACGCTCAAAGACGGTCACTTCGTTGTCGGGAGTCACTTCTTGGGGGCACGTCCGATGCTCCGATGGTAAGATTGGTTGTACGATTGGACTAGGTGCGATACGACGTCGATGTACTTGAGAGTGTGTTGATGCGTAAAATATAGTTCTTTCAAGGTGCGTTGAAAACGTTCTACAATGCTGGTTTTGGTTTCGGGATTCTCGGTGGTGAAAAAATGAATGTCTCGTTTCTTCAATTCTTTTTGGAAAGCTTGGTTCAGAAATTCGGCGCCTTTGTCGGTTTGCCATGGAAGAGGGTGACGACCGCTTTGTTTCAAAACCAATTTTAGGCTCGCACTAACTCACTGCTCGATTTGGAAGTCAATGGCACGACCCAGGCAAATTTGGAAAAGACGTCGATGACACAAAATAAATATTTGTAGCCACGATTGTAGGTGGCCAATTGAGAGACATCGGCTAAATCGGCTTGCCATTGATGATCAATGCCCTCCACTCGGGTGCGACTTCTGGAAAATTTTCGTCGAATGGCTTTGTGTAAGGTAACCATCGTTGCACTTGAGGTAAACGGACACTTTTCAGTCAAGTTTTCGCAGCACGATACAATTTCTGAACTCCTCCGTAACCTGCAGGATGGGCTGGATCGTAGTAAATGCTGGCTTCTCCATTTTTTAGTAGGTTACCCACTCTTTGCTGATGCTGCTCTGGATGGGATGAGGGGGTGGTTTAGAAACGGCTTTACGTGTCCGATGTGCCACGGGAGTAGAAGTCGGGGGTTGTGGTGGTGGTGGTGGTGGCAGTAATGGGATGGCTTTCTTCTTTTCTTTTTTCACTTCTGGTTTTCCTTCTTTCTTTTTGGCTTCTGTCGAAGGAGGAGTGGACATCATCTTTTTAACCGAAGCTTTAAGTTCTTCTCATTGGGGTGTAGGGGAAGGGGTCAACAAGGACGCTGCAATCTTACTAGGGATTGGAGCTGCTGACGGTGTTTGAAAGACTTCTCGTGCCTCTTCTTCCTCAGTCATCCGTGGGGCTGCATCTGTCTTGACCGCTGGGGGGTTTTGGCAGTGGTGATGGACTTTTCATCAAGGCCTTAAAATCTTTCAGAGTTGGCAGAGCTGTTTCGTCTAAAGCTTTCTGGTTTCAACACTTAACCGTACCGTTGCGATTTTTCCGTTTCTGACAAATCGCTGAGATCCATCAACGATTGCAATTCGTGTTGTAACTGGGACATTTCGGTCAAATGAGGATTGGGAGGTAAATGTGGGGTCCGTTGTTCTTGCCAACGATGATGTTCCATCCATCGTTTGAAAGGCACTAAAGCCAGTTTTCGTCCTTCCATCAGATTTCAATGGTCACGTCTGAGATTTCTGGAACCCAGAGACCCCTTTTATCTTCTTGGACCATTTTATCTTTGACCCATTCCTTGTGAAGCAGCTCCCTGCATGAGTCCCATAATCGTTGTTCCCAATACTCCTTTCAGCAAGGGTGCTAACAACACGGGCAAAAGGGCAAAAATCCACCGCGTTGTACCAACGTGTTTTTCTTTTGACGGATGGGTATTTTCTTTTGGAACATTTGGCGAAGAACGTGTCGATGCTTGGCTAAGCATTCTTTCTGGTGTTTAGACAAGGGTATCGTTCTTTTCAAGACATTCAGACAACATTCGTACACGGTATCGAAAACGTCTTTGGAGGCTGTTTGAATGCGTTGTTTTCGCATGGGTGAAGGGGCTTTGGACAGGACAGACAACACGTCCCAATGTATGGCTAAACAAGAAGGCAGTCCTTTCCTTTTCTTTCCTTTGGAGGTAAAAGAGGAATGGTTTCTGGGGGTGACATCCTTGTTTGTTCTGAGACACACACAAAAAATACACTGACATCGATGACTTGGCACACACCCTTTTATCTTTTTTTGGGAGTATCGCTTTGCCAAAAATGTGACGACATTTTTTCCTATATTGCCAAACAATCCTCCCCTTTGGTGGCTTCTCTTTTTCTTTGGACGAGTGTGTCTTTTCAGAGGGTGACGTCGATGCTTGGCTAAGCGTTTTCTCGGATGTCGAGTCAAACGATGAGACTGTCCTTGTCTTTTTCCTTTTCCTTTCTGGACAGAAGAACGACGATGGTAATGGTGTGCACTTCTTCGAGAGGGCATCTTTGGAAGTTCAGGAGCACTAAAACACCGATCCCCATCGTTTACCCCATGTCTTTTTTATACTGGAATGCGTCGCCACTGATTGTCTTTACGTCGTATCATTCTCCTGGCAGGCATCACTCGACGTTGCAGGGTTCGCAACGGACCAAATCGGGACAGTTCTTGCTTGGATAAATCCAGTAAACTCTGTAACATGCCCGATCTCTCTTGGACTTTGATTTTGGGGGCAGGTACTTTGTGTGCAGCGGCCACTGCCGCTAAAGAAGAGGAGCGTGTCACCGCTGAAGAAGAAGTTCTTGGAGACACGGGTTTCCAATTTTTTTTATCAAATTAGGAAAGACACGTGGCAAATCGGGTTTGGCAGGCATCACCAGCAAAGGAGAAGTGGAAGAAGCTGAGGCTACTGGGGACACGGTCGCCGTCGCTGCAGGTCGTAGGTTGGGGATGTAAGGTTGCGTCCTGGACGAAGTGCCTCTCTTGCGGGTAGAAGCTGTTTTCTGGGGTCTTTTCTCTTTTCTTTTTCTGAGGCTGTGACCTGGTCTTGACACGCTGCTCTTTTTCCTCTTTGTATGTCGGGGAGTGGCTTTTTTCTTGTGGAGGACTTTGGGGGCATTGGGATCCCATTTTAAGAGGGAGCGAATGATGACACGTCCTAGAGAACCGCTACCTCCAGGTTTCAAAACGATTTGCTTTTTGGTTTGAGTGTCGATGCGGCGATCGGACAGTTGCGTCAAGGTTACTTTGTTTCTGTCAGAAAAGCGTTTGGTATGATGTGGAATGTGAATGATGTCTTGCAGTAATTGACGTGCTGTCACCGTAAACCATCGAAAGACTTCTTTGAGACTGGCTTCTAAGACACGAGCACGGATTTGTGGATTTTTTCTCGACTGATGCCGTACAGGCACGAATCAATTTGACGGGAAGATGAGACTGAAGGGACGTCATGTTGACGCTATGTGAGACAGATGGGTATGAAATCGCAAATAATCGGGGGTGGTGGGTTTTAAATCCACGAGTAAATAGGCGTGGGGGGTTTGAGTGGCATCGTTGTACACATGAGTCAGCCAAGGCGTTCCTAACTGTTTGGCTGCACTTGCACTTGCGATTTATCTCTAGGGCTTTTAATGAGCATTGAGACTGATGGTGCGATGGGCTTTACTTTGCTGAAACAAATTGTGCGTGATGTAAATGACACTGGCATTACGATGATGTCCTTTGCGCGTCAGTTTAATTTCTTCTTCGTCTTCTCCTAACATGTCGTCAAAGATGACCAGATGGGTTTGACTGGTGTGGACACGATCCCGTCGTCTTCGCCAGGAATGCCTTCCACAAACACAATGGAATCGCCTTGACTTTCTCGCAGAATGCTGTACGCCGATTGCCACTCTTTGTAAAACTACAGGATCCGTTGAGGTGGACGATCGATCAAATGATGTTTATTTTCAATCAAACGTTTGACAAATTTGGTTTTGCCTGAACCGCTGGCTCCGGCAATTAACATGTTAAAGGGATGCAAAAGATACAAGACCTCCCAACTGGCACAATTTACGTTTTCGTCGATGACTTTGAAAGTGAAGGAAGAGGGAGCAGAGAACAGTATAGGTAGCCATAGTAGTGCAAGTAATGTCACTTTTGACACGAAGACAGACAAGACAAGTTTTTTATACTTTTTTCAGGACACGTTTATTGCAAACTTTAAAGTTGAACACGAAAGACAAAAATACATAAAGCCAAATGGTTAATTACATGGATAAAATACGCATCAAAACGATCAAAGTGGAATATAAACAAGTCACTGAACAACATTTTTGGTGACGAAGGTGAGGTGTCGTAGGGACAGCGTGTAATGTTCTTAGAGTCTCTACACTTGGCACAGTCACACAGGGGTCTTCCCTGAATGGTCTTTCGGGGATGTCCATGTCGATGACGGTCCTGTTCTGAAGGGATTGGGTTTCCTCGGTGACAGGTTTTTCTTCTTCTGGTATTGTCACTTACACAGGTTTAAAAGTTAATTTTTTCACTGAAAGTTTGAATTTAGGATCACAAATCTTGGGAATAGTGTACCACTTCTTTTGTCCAAGCCTCGAAGCCCAAACTTTTCCAGTCACGTACATCTTTCCAGTGAGGGTGTAAATCACAAGCTACACACACATCGTCGTACACATCTTCAGCACCTAACTGTTGACTAATCTTGTTTTCCCGTAGAGGTCGAGAAGTATCGACATGAGAGCGCAAGGCTTTTAACAGAATGAGTGTCTCGTGTACATTTAAAGGGACCACTTTCATGTTTGTTTTTTTTTGGTGGTAGGTACTGTTCGTAAACAGTCCACAAGGAATCGGCTGGTAAACGAAATCCCAAAAAGCAAGTCACTAAGACACACACCACACGACGACCCCAATTCAATGGACACAGTTCACGTAATAAGTGTTGGTAATTCTCCACCATTTGAATACTGTCATTAATTTCCTTGCACGGAATCTGTTGTATCATGAATGATAAAGGTCGTGGCACGGTAGTCAGTTTTTATACCTCTTTTTGTCGGAGGTAATAAATGTACTTTTTGCGCAGAAGTGGTCGTACTCCGTCGACGTATCCAAAATATTTAGTCACTAACTCACACGACACATGCCGCACAGGCGTTTCCTCTTGAAACAAGATTAGTCCTTGTAAAAGATTTTGGTAACCCTCTAACTCTTCCTCAGGAATTCGGTGTAGTATGGCTAGCCTGTAAGAAGTAGGATCAGTAGCAACCAAAGTCTTCTGGTTCTTGAACAATGTCTGACCACTGGAACGCTTTCACATGAATCAATCCTCTTATAGCATTTAGATACCAGTGGTTAAACATCGGTGACGTAATGGATGCAATTGTTCTTTGCGTTTCACTTGTATTTTGACCAACTCTCGGTAAATGCGTTCTCTCAATTCCACAAGCAAACCACGAATGTTCTCTTGTAAAGTATCCATGGTTTGAACTTGGAGTTCTCAGTGGGTCCCTCACTCGATTCTTGCTGTGTCGAAGTCATCCTTCTTGTTGGTGGCAATCGCCTTGGAACCAATTTTTTTTTATACCAGCGTGTCCGTACGGTAAAGTAAAGTGGTTGGAAAGCCGTACTCGCTTCTGGTACACGATTTGATACACTTTTTCCAAAGGCCGACTGACGATTTGGTGTGTGGCTAAACGTAGAATCTTGTGAGGTTGGTAGGTGGCCACTTTAAAATCTCGATCCTCTCCAGACTGCAAGGCTTCTTTCAAGACCCCAAAGTTCACCACTTGACTGGTGCGATAATTGAGAGTCAATCAAAAAATATTATTGTGTGTGTATCTGTGTGTTTGTATGCGTGCTCCTACCTTTGTTGTTATGTATATTTGTGTGTTTTTATGCACACGCCTACGTTCGCTAGTGTGTGTGTATTTGTGCGTTTGTATGCGTACGCGTACGTTTGTGTGTTTGTATGTGTGTGTTGCTGTGCGCACGTACCTATCTGGATAGTATATAATGGGTTATTTTATTCACTTCTGGGTGGATAGTAGATATTGGGATTTTGATAGTAGATATGGTGTTTTTTCTTCCTCCCCTTCCGTGTGGATAGTAGATGTTGATATTTTTATAGTAGATATTGTGGGGTTTTTTCTTCCTCCCCTTTTGTGTGGATAGTAGATATTTTTTTATAGTAGATATGGTGTTTTTTTCTTCCTCCTCTTCTGTGTGGATAGTATACATTGGGGTTTTTGATAGTAGATATGGTGGGGGTTTTTTCCTCCCCTTCTGTGTGGATAGTAGATATTGGGGTTTTTGATAGTAGATATTGTGTTATGTTCTCCCCTTCCCTTCTGTGTGGATAGTAGATATGGGGGGGATAGATATGGTGGGTTTTGTAATCTTTCTCCCCTTCTGTGTGGATAGTAGATATGGGGTTATTTCCTTCCCCTTCTGTGTGGATAATAGATAATGGGTTTATTCTTCCTTCTGTGTATTTGTTTGTTTTTTTGCATGTTCATACGTTTGTTGGTGATTGTATTTGTGTGTTTGTATGTATGGTCGTATGTTTCTTTGTGTGTGTGTGTGTGTGTGTATTGATCTTTGTCCCTATAAAACTCCCTTTATCCCTATCAAATTCATGTCACCTACCTACCTACAGTAGCGTGTATTCAGGTCAGTCACTTGCAACACTGTTGCCATTATTCCCCTAGTGTTGAGTACAGTGACGTCACTGAAGCTGGAAAGTTTGAGGCTTTAAATATAGCCTTGGGTTTTTCCACAGGTTGTAGCTATAAATAGATACTAGGGTTTTTAAACAGGAACGTCACACAAGTTGAGGCTATAAATAGATAGTGGGCTTTTCCAAAGGAATTTCCACAAGTTGTAGCTAAAAATAGATGGAAGGATGAGATAAAGAAGAAGAAGAAAAATGTCCTGTAAAAGATGAGGTGCTGGTGGAGAAGAAGAAGGGAGGAGAGAAAGTAGAAGAAAGCTAAACGACCCCTTTCAGGGCCACTCATATGTCTTAAAAAGATGTCTACTCTCTCTTGCCTAAATTTGTTTTTGACGATTTTATATTTTATGTGTGATAGATTTGTATTCATAAATCTGTGTATGTGTCGTATATCTAGGCCTATGTCTATCCTTGTCCGTATATAGACCCAATCTTTTGTCTGTATCCATCTTGTCCGTGTATAGGCCCAACGTTTTGTCTGATTAAATTTTGTCGCTGAATCGTTCGGGGGGGGGGGGGTCTTGTAATTATCATTCCCCTTGTCCCTTAACTTTTGTCGCCATATCGTCCCAGGGGGGTCTTGTAATGCTCATTCCCCTTGTCGCTATAACGTTTCTCACCATATCGTCCCAGGGGGTCCTGTAATGCTAATTCCCATTGTAGTTATAAATCTTGTCGCAATATCGTCCCATGACCTTTTTGACTGGGTTTTCCATTGTCGCTATATCGTCCCCATTCACTACTGATATCTGTTCAAGTACATCGAAATTATTTCTCGATTCAGAGGAGAAAAGCTTCCGAAGTTCTAACGGTAGCATAAAAAATGAAAATAATCTAATTAAGGGCAAACCGTGGATTGGGAGACTGGGTCACAACGAGCGGAAAAATACCACTTAACAAGAAACATTTATAACACTAATCCTCAACCAACGAACTAACGTTATGTCCAAAGCGCCAATAAATATTATAAGGAGTTATAAAGTTCCATGTAAATAAGAATAATTACATTATACATAAAGTTCCGACACTTGTGACTAGTATTTAAAATAAATAAGATAATTCAATTATTACACTAGGTAAGGAATATGACATTTTTAAAGATTATAATGAGAAAATTTATGAAGACACGCCCAGGAACCTCGACGATCTGTACATGGACTTGGACAACAATGATAACATATTAAATTCACCAATAACTGAGGAAGAAATCATTTGATATAGTAAAGCTTTAAACAAACTAACAAAACACCTTCGAATGACAGTATACCCAATGAATATTTAAAAAAAAAACACATCAAACTTACTAATGTTACTTATATCTCTTTTTCAATTTAATACTTGAGACAGGTTTTATCTCTGGAAGGTATCATAAAGGTTGATAAGCATTGCGGTGGTCCCTCCAAACCCGAAAATTACCGACCGATTACTATTCTTAATTCTTTTAGTAAGTTGCTGAAGGCCATACTGAACTCATCGAACTTTTTCTCAACTATCACAACATATTACATAAATTTGTGCTGAATACTCAACATTAGATCATATATTTTCTTCACATGTATTATCAGATGTCTTAAAACACAAAAGGAAAAATTATTTTGCTCCTTTAATGATTTTAGGAAAGCTTTTGATGTGGTTTGACGGGCGGGTCTTTGGAGAAATTTTTAAAAAATAAACAATACAAACGGCAAGCTTTTAGAATTATTCTCAAATCAATTTATATTCAGAATATCAAATCCTGTGTGAGGCTCGCGAGCCACCGGCCTGGGTTTTTTTTGTTGTTTGTTTGTTTTTTTTTTTTTTTTTTTTTTTTTTTTTTTTTTTTTTTTTTTTTTTTTTCAAGTTCTTTGTGCACCCTATCCCTACAAATTGTTCATTTTATTAAATGCAGACAATACTGTAACATTTGGAACTGATGCTGTCTCTTTCCAAGAAAACCCAAATGTTTTCTTTGAGTACACTAAAATCTAGAAACTATCTGTCAGTTTAATAAAAACAAAAATATTAATTTTTAGATCGCGTAATTGCAATCAGTTCAGATTCGCGGGGGGTGGGGTATACCATCTCTATTTGTGAGAAATGTAAATACCTAGGTATTATTTTTTCCAAATATCGGAGTATTTTAAAAGCTATAAAACACATCTTTCAACAAGCTGAAAGAATCATGCATCCTCTATGAAAGAATAAACAACCTGCACATTTCCAGTACATTTACTCTTACAACTGTTCGACCATATAATTCTACCTATTTTGTTCTACGGATGTGAAGTTTGGGGTTCGAACACTCACAGGTTATGGAAAATATTCACATCGAATTCCTAAGATATAAAACAAAACTCAGAAAGAGTACACCGGTCGCTTTCCTGTATTCAGAACTTAGTAGAAAACTAATTGACAATCATATTAAACAAGATTGGATTTTGGATCTTAATAATAAATTCAAAATATTCCAGAATGTCCAAAAAGTTATACAATATCATGTTTAGTGACATCTATTCCTGCTTTAAGTGATTTTAGCATATTAGATATATGCTGATTTCTGTTGGAAGAATTGATCTACTCTACCAAGCATCAATACGTAACCCTCAAGATCTGAAAACAAGTGTTGCATACTCGTTAAATGACTTATTTATATAGGAATGGAGTGTAAGATTTGAAACTGCGTCGAAAAGTACGACTTATCAAATATTCAAACAAGATTTAAACTTTGACAAGTATTTGATATCTCTAGAAAGAAATTTCTATTTGAGTTTGCTACAATTAATAATGACCAACTACAAACTTCCAGTTGAGTCATTGCGTTTGGAAAACATACCAACACAACACAGAAAATGCACTGTGTGTGATGAGGATGACATAGCTGATATAGTTCACCATACATTTGCCAGTCCTTTACTCTCAAAAGAAAGATGTCAATTTTTACAATCTTACTACTGTATCAATTCTAATGTAATAAAGTTTGATAAACTCTAAAACATTGTCAGTATGAACAAGTCTCTCTAAATTAATGACATAATTATGAGAAATATTACCTAACTGCCAGTAACATACAATTTGCATCACCGACTTATTGTGCACTTTTATATGTATGATTGCGCGTGCATGTACGAATACATATATATGTATGCCTGCATGTATGTATGGGTAAGTATACGTACATATATATGTATGTGTTATACGTTACAAAAATTGTTCTTCACAATGTACTGTTTACGTGTTTTACACCATACGATAGTAATGTGCAAAACATTTATGTTGTTATATATCTGTTGTACACTTAAAAGTGCAATAACTACTCTTAACACACACTGCCAAATAACATATGTAAGCAGTACTTTATTCTCATATGCAGCGTGTGTGTGTGGTTTGAGATTTCAACATCAAATAAAGGTTATTTTCTCTTCAATAACTTAAATGACTCCGACCACTAATTCATCTTCCGTAGTCATAAAGTCTGAGAACATTAAATTATTTTGAGCACTAGATGACCCAGCATACAACACGTGTCCTTCTTGGCTAAAGTTCTAACAATAAAATTGGAGTTCTGACAGGCCGCTAAAATAACTAGACAGGGAACTCCCAAGGCCACCGGATTATAAACTTTTATCAATACCTATTAGATCTACTTATTGATAAGTAAGTCTTGACTTGAATGAGATTGGTACAACATAAATTGATCCCCCACAACGAGAATGATGACCTGCACAAAGATCAACTAGTGGTCTCAGTCCCCTGAACTGATTGCCGGTCTTCACAAGGACACGTTCTAAATTCTTTTCTTAATGACAAATGATTAAACTGAGATGAATAGTGTATTGCTTTTATTTCAATATTTTCCACTCTTCTAAATCTACAATAATGTTTGAGCATTCTTTTACATATCAGGAGTCAGTCACATGTACATTTTCAAACCGACAATATAAATAGCGCCTGTAAGCCGTGGAATGGGTACATAATACGGTCGAATATTTGGGCTCTGGTTACAACTCAGAAAGAGGATTTGCTAACCAAAACTTTAGGGTTAACTCTAAGAAAAAAAGGCAACGAATTGACTAACGGCAAATCTATCAATTTCATAAGGTATTCAATTCTGAGAAGTTGTGTAGCAATCAACTTGTCTCATAACTCCCAGGTCGGGGGGGGGGGGAGTATCCATATTTCCATATTTATCTAATTTCTCTAACTTAATTTCAAGAGCCTATTTCATTAGTACATATGACCGTTCTGAGAACGCGAAACTGAGAATGCAAGGTTTGACAGTTTATGGGAGTCACGTAAGTTGCACAATCAGACTCTGGTCAGTACTCGGTCTTCTGCTCATAATGACGGGCATAGAGCCAAACCCAGGCTCCAGACAAAACGCTTAGAAACAAAGAACAAGCAAAGTACCATCGCAAACAAGTTTGTCAATACGGAAGGTGGTTTATCGTTAGATACTGGTAGGAATGTGTGTCGAGATCATAATGCGTGCAACCTTTATTTAGGTTGGGTACTACATTTTTATTTTTTTAAGAAAAAGACAATAGCTCCATACCTTTATTACACCTTGGGAAAAGTGCACAGCCTGCAACAAAGGGGTTGGTGACATAAAAGGCTAGAGGAGAGAGAGAGAGAGAGAGAGAGAGAGAGAGAGAGAGAGAGAGAGAGAGAGAGAGAGAGAGAGAGAGAGAGATTCTTTTATTCTTCCATTGTCTGAAGATTTTAAGACAAAGTAAAGAAATGCAATGTAATACATAGGATCACAAAAAATAGTGGATTCGTTACTTATAAAGTCCTCTGAATTACTTGTAATAGCAAACTAATAAATAAATTAATATCATTACTAAACTAGATAGATTATAATATGTTTCTGCTTTTAAAAATATAACTACAGAGAAAAAAATATGCTTCAACATTTGAAATAGAACTACACAACAAAAATAGTTAGTATCCAAATCACTTTGCAGTCCAGTACAAATATTTCTTTCCTTATATTCTGTGTAAGTACTCTATTGAATCGAATATATAATATCCTTTAGCTTAATGAAATACTTGGTAGATAGTCTGATCACATTAATCCATACCTCAAGTTCCACACGTTCTGAGATGTCATTTAAACCACTAAGTAGCATAATCAGTATATCATCATCCATCTGATCACAGAAATCACGGTAAATCACTGGAGGCATATACGAAAATAGACTTCCCATCAAATGGTTTCTATTGTTTAAGATTAAGGGACAATTCATCGAAATGTGCAAAATACGGTCATGACTTATTTTGCCACATTGGGGACACAGTCCAGGTATTGCTTGTATTCCTCCAATACGAATTAATGTCCAATATTCCATTTTTCTGCTTGAGTCAGTGCAAACGACTTTCCATAGATGGTGCAATTTTAGTCCTGGATTGATTTTTAAAAATCTACCGAATCCCTCTGATGGATTTCTGATACAAATTTCATGTTTTCTCTCCTCAAATACCTGCATTTTTGTCCCAGTTAAGTTTTTCCGTGTTATTTTGTCTGGAAATTTTCCAGTGAAAACAAAGTCGTTGAGATAGTCTTCTAAATCATACTTTTTGAGTACAGTACTTATATATAAAAGAATTGTAGCTATGTTGGGGGTAAGAAATCAAATTTCCAACAGCCCAGACGAAAAACTTTTGCCGATGTTCTACACATGCAACCAAGGAATACGAGTTTTTGCTTATCTATGCGAGCTTCCATTGAAATCATCCCCAAGCATGATGTCGTAGATCCAACAGGCGATCTCTGAGGGAAACCTTGTACTCTCTGGGCGAAATATCGTTGTATTTTCTTCAATGATTCAATGCCCTAATATGACATATTAAACCAGAGTTCTGAGCCATACAAAGCAGACGGCAATATAACTCTTTCCCAGACTTTCACAGAAACTGAAACGCCAATATATCTCCAACAGTGATTGGGAGAGGACCGGAAGCACCAGCTGATGCGGACATGCCGGTAATCTCAATACGATCAGTCACTCGATCATATAATGAAATTTGTTCTATCAGAATAACAGAACGGCTAATTGAATTTCGCATAATTTTGTAACTATGTTTCTGAGAGAAAGTGAATCATTTAAATGTCATGATCAGATTCATTTTGTTTATATAATTGATAAAATTATTATATTTTACATACGGGGGCGCGTGTTATTCTATTCTATATCTCTGCTCAGATATGACTAAAAATTGTTAAAGCTACGTTAAAAATCCAAATCACACACACACACACACACACACACACACACTACTCCGATCTCTGTTATTCCATCCCTTAATTTCATATTTTATTTTATTGTTTTCTCGATCCGGGCAATAACACCATGGTCGATCATATCCTAGATAACGATAACCAACACGATAATGAGTAGGGGAGACCAAACATCTCCGCCACCTCAGACGTCACTCAACCGTAACGGTTCGAGCTTGAATGGCAATGTTAACAAGTTTAGTCAAATAATGAAGAATATGAACGCTTGCGAGAAGATTGTGAGACTTTGCAGCGCTGTTTGCATACCCTTGAATTACGCTGTTACCATTTAGGATCTCAGTTCCGACGGAATAACCTAATATTTTATGGATTTGATTAACTGAATGACCACGAAACCTGGGAACAATGCGAGGGGGAAATCAAAACATACTTGCGAGACGTCCTTGAGATGAGTGCTGATCAAGTACTGAGAGATCGTGCACATTGGAAGTAGTGCTAAGCCACGACCAATAATTGCCAAATTTACGAACTCTAACGATAAAAATGTACTGTCAACTCTTAAGAAAAGCAGAAAGGAAAAGGTATAAACTGGCCAATTACCACCCAATCATATAATACTACACCCAGAACGTAAAAGGCGATAGGAAGGTGTTGGTACATTTAAGAGTTTAATGTTGTTTTCTCTGAGTTTATACGACGATAAACTCAGAAAAAAAACAAACAACAACAATAAACTCTTATAATTGCAATTGATTATAATTTTATTTATTTATTATTGTTATGTTGCTATTCTTGTTGAGGCGGCTGCTACGTAGCTATTTATAGAGCAGGGGATTCTCCATCTGCATCGTAATAGCTACGTCAATATCAAACCAAAAAAAAAAAAAAATCTACGAATGGTAAGCGATCTAAGGTTTTGAACATTCCACAGCATGGTCTTACTCTTTTATCTAAATTGGCATATGTGATCTGAGTAGAAGTTCAATATTCCAAGCAAAAGATATGCTGTTTTGTTTGACATATGAATGACTCTTGGATTTGATGATATCATGAGTTCATTGTGACTTGGCCGAATCGTTCTTGTCCAAACACGTGAGTAACCAATTTTCGATTCTTTAAATTTATTTTTGTGTTTATTAACATTTTAGGCTACCTACAAGAGCTACTTAGAAATGAAATTAAGACTATCAGTAAATGGTTATAGTGATTGGGGTCCAGTTGTCAAACAGTGCAAGACATCGACATTGACAGTTACGATGGGGGGTGGGGGGGGTAGCGGAGCTCCCACTCACGCCACATCGAAACTATCAAGGTCGGTTTCTTACATTGTAGGACTGGGAATCCAGCTGTTATAATTTTAGTCTTTCGACCCCCATCCTCCCAATCCCTATATCAATTTACCGATGGTTTTAAATTCATTTGTAACGAGCTGCAGTGAAAGTGCGGTAGCCCCAACATTCTTGGAAGATTTTGAGTTTCCCAGCTTTTCTTTTTCAAATGTAGTAAAAGACAAACTTCTTTATATTCAGAAAAACAGCAAAGATGTGTTATCTGATTCTGTCAAATCAATTTATTCAATTTTCTAAACAAAATATAAACCCACCGTTTTTATTTCGTTTTAAAGACATGCAGTGTGTATGCCTTCCAGTTCAGTGTTTACGTTGGTTACTTTGGACGTTGACTGCTCCGGTGGCCTAGTGGTTAGAGCGTCCGCCTCTGATGCGGGAGTTTGCGGGTTCGAACCCGTTCGAGTCATACCAAAGACTTATAAAAATGGTACTAACAGCTGCCTCGCTAGGCGCTCAGCATTAAGAGGTTAGTGTTAGGACTAGTCGGCCTGTTGTCAGGATAGTGTGACTGGGTGATGCCCCTGTGCTAGACATCGCTAGAAACTGTTACACTGCAGACATCGTAGCGATATGACTGAAGAAAAAAAAATATTAAAGCTACGTTAAAAATCCAAATCACACACACACACACACACACACACACACACACACACACACACACACACACTTTGCACGTGACTGTATTTATAGAAGTTAGTATAAACTAGTTCTCCGTACAGTTTATACAAAAATAAACGTAATTGGGTCTGATCACATGATTATGTTCTGACCAGGGGAAATCTCCTTTCATTTATCAACTGATGCAACTGCAATTATTTCATGATAAAAGCTAGAATTGGCAACCGAATCGTTCATTCAATAAACTTGTTATAGACAGAAAATTCCTCTGCAATAAATCAACTGGTGAACTGAAAGCCATTCAAAAACTCGACGAAAATCTGGCGGAAAATAAAATAGAATCTACGCACGATCTGAACAAACACCTGTTGGTGCACATGACAATGTGTAAAAAACCCACACGATGACAGCAGAACGCCCACAAACGAGGACATGAAACGCCACTAATAAATAGCTATGCGGTCAATTTCTCACGCGCAACATGCGAACACAACAATAGATATATGTGTTTGGAACATTGAAGGTTCAAATATAAATATCAATCTAACTTCCGGTCGTTTATCACAAAATTTTTGACATCTGAGCTTTTGCGAAACTGGGGGCAAGTCAAAAAGTCAATTCCATGGTTTTGCAGAAGAATACTTTACGTTTAATAAGGAAGAAAAAGATACGTTCGGCAGATACTCAGGATGTGTGGCTGTACTTGTGAAGTCAAAATTAGTATAAGAAAATATTGTGTAAGTATTTACTTCGAACTAGAGGACTGTGTATGTCTGTACTTTAATGGAGACCATTTAGATTTAGAAAAAGATTTTATACTTTGTTTTGCATATTGATTGCCACAAGGCGATATATATTTCGATTGACACTGAGGAAAATGGGGTCGAATTATTTGAAGAATGAGTTTTGTCAGAAAAATACTAACTATCCTGATGTTTTTCTCTTTTTTGGCTCGGTCTTCAATTGCAGAACCGGTGACCTTAATGTCTTTTTAGAAAATGACGCTGCTGATTGTATGTTAGGAGAAAATGCTTGCTACGAACCAGATGAATTTGATATGGAAAGAAAATCGAAAGATTCTGTTTGTAATGCATTCGGTATCTCACTTATTGGTTTATGTAAAATATACTCCATACATATCCGAAATGATAGAATGCACCACGATCGAGAGGGAAATTTTACATTTATTGCTAATGACTAGGCTAGCGTAGTTGACTACATGATTGCTTCAACTGGCCTCCTTAAATTTGTTCAGATTTCGAAATTGGCTCTAGAAGAGAATCTGTACACTTCCCTATCATATACGATTCACATTTCCACTTGCCAACATTAGAAACAAGCACATATCGAGGGAAAGATATACTGGTCAAAGTTTTGACAGGTTCAGATGGAGTGAAAAAAGACTAACAAATTTAATAATTCATTTCAGCATGAACTTTCTGAATTTCGATACGATTGTAATCATTCGTTATCCCGTGGGATTGATAAAGCTGTTAATGTATCATTGATATATATATCACAAGTCAGCCAGCCATATGTTGTTTCAGTTTGACAAAGATAAGAAAACACAACCTCTTTGGTGGGATAAGCAACATGATCTCTTAAAAAGGCAAAAAGAACATTCTCTATATAAATTTAGATTTAACAGCTTCATTCAAAAGCTGACATTATAAAATGAGTAGAAATAGGTTCAAAAATGTGATTCAGATGAAAATAGAGAATTATAAGCATAAAAAGAAAAAAGGAATTAACAAAATCAAGTTCAGATGTCTCAAAGTTGTGTAAGCTGATCAAACAA
Organism: Megalonaias nervosa; assembly: GCA_016617855.1. Classification (NCBI taxonomy): domain Eukaryota; kingdom Metazoa; phylum Mollusca; class Bivalvia; order Unionida; family Unionidae; genus Megalonaias; species Megalonaias nervosa. The sequence continues at coordinate 1,524 of JAECUM010011082.1, read as the reverse complement.
ACACGTGCGCTCAAAGCATGCAGTAACGTCAAGATTCCGTGTCATCCGTGGTATGAGCACTTCAGATCGTTGCTGTATCGTAATGATTCAGAAATTAGTCACAGTTTTAAGTTAATAACTGAAACCTTAGATATTCTTCAAACTCCTATGGCTGAAGCTGGAGTTCTTAAAGTTCTCGAACCCTAAAATAAGGAAAGTCTGGTGGATCGGATGGACTAATAGCCGTAACGATAAATAGCGACTCCAAATATGTCTCCTTATTTAGTCAAATTATTTCACGCAGTTTTTTACACCGTGACTTCCCGAACCATTGGGTCACAAAGTATTATCTTTCCTTTGCACCCAAAAGACTCTTTATATGAATCTAACAGTTATAGCATATCTCTCTCATTGATATTTTCAATAAAATTGTTACCCGTATTTCAAACCAACGCCTTATTCAGTGCGAAGATCATAACAAACTGAAGAAGCTCAGGCGGGATTCGGCAAAGGCTACTCAACAATAATATTTTTACACTTCAAACAATGGTTCAGAAATATTTGAGTAAAAAGGTGGTCGTTTTTATTATCTTTTTGTAGACTTTTCCAAGGGTTTTGACCCTGTTGATCATGTAAAATTACTGACTTGCCTAGTCAACAAAGGTATCGGTGGAAGCTGTTTAAAGTTCTATACTCGACGTACAAAAATCTACTTTCATGTATGCAGATGAAAAAGGGATATACACTTGTAATATTGGCACCAGACAAGACTGCTTATTAAGCACTCTTTTGTTCAATCTATTTATACATGATTTAGTATCAGACCTCTAATGAAACCGTCCTAATGATATTTTTATTACACAAGATATATCTGACATTATTGAGCTCTTGTATGCTGATGACGTTTGCAACCTGTGCTGATTCAACTAGTTCTTTACAAGGGCAAATTGATATTGTGGTGGCTTTTTATTAAAACGGTGGAATGTGTGTTAATTTAGATAAAATAAAATTAGTGTATTCAGAGACGATGGATTTCTGAGGAGTAACGGAAAGTGGTATTATAAGGGTCAATAAATCCAAACCGTATCTGGGTACAAATACATGGTATTAAATTTCACCCCTGAACTTGAAAGGACGCAGCAAAGAAAGACCTCCCAATACAAGCAAACAAGTCTCTACATACAAGGAATAATGTTCATAATGCTTTATAGATGGCTCAAATATAAAACGACATCTTGAATTAATCAAAATATGTATTTGGTTTAAACATTTCGATTACTTCAACTATTTCAAATCTCATAGTCTAAAGCGTTGAATACGACTTTTAGTGACTTTTAATGCGTTAAGTTTGCTTGAAGTATATTGTCCAAAGTAATGTGTTAAACTTAACATAAAATGTTAGAGTGCAACACGTTAAAATAACTTCTAAATCGTTAGACATTAGTTCTAACTTGTTAAACGTACGTTTTAACGCGCTCGTTGCAGTTTCTATCGCGTTTTATTTGAACTTTTGAAACACACATACACATTATATATATATATATA
>JAECUM010011081.1:0-71175 GCA_016617855.1 Megalonaias nervosa | reverse complement strand
CTTGTTTGTCCGTTGGAGTAGGAGTGAATTTTGTCAATTCAAGGAATGGGCTTATTCCAATACTAAGCCACACTTTCTTGCACTTGGCTACTGTTTCATCAGAACTGTAAGTTCTAGCAACTTGAACTTCAGCACTCTTCTGAATCTTATTACAATCTTCATCAATTTGCAGTTTAACACCAAAACACTTATCCAAATTTGCAAACGGTATTTTGTCTAAGTCTCAACCTATCTTGATTTTGAGGTCAAACTTATTCAGCTACAATAGGAAACAAACACAATAATGAAAGCTAAAGGTTCTTCATTTGATGTACTGTACTCTTATAATGACCACATTCTGAATTCAGTCACTGTAAGTATCAGTACATTTTAACACAACTCCGCAGCTAGCCGAAGTCTTTGAACTTGCCACCCAGCTATCATTACATCGTTTTTTTTTTATGTACTCTTATAATGACAACATGTACATCTGGGGGCCTTTCAGCTACTTAATTCTGTTGTAAATATCAGCACTGCTAAACTATCAGTTTATCAACATATTTTCCCACTCAGCAGGTGGTTAAAGCAGGACCGGCAAGCCATTGAATTTGCCACCCAGCCATTGTGTGCGTACAGAGGACTCCTTAGTAAGTGATTTTCTGCATCCCCCCCACAAAAAATGCATCCAAATACATGTGATTAAGCAATTCCGAGACCTCTCATAGGGTTTTAAAAAAAAATTATTACAATGATTAGTATATATATAATCTACTTAGCACTAAAGGGTACAGGGCTAAACCAGCTTAATTAGATGCACAAATAAATTTCAGGAATTTTAGAAAAAAAATTTTATCCACAGGGTTGGCAACGATAAACAGAGACAGTTGGCTGACCAGAAACACATTTTTGGGGGCCTAAAGGTTCTCATGATAATGCCCAGAATTGTGTTTTCTTTTAATTAATGTTTGTATATGTAGGACAAATTCAATTTTGTATTAGCAGTTACTGCAAGATCTTTTTCTTAAGAGAATTCTTTTAATTTCCACTGCATTTGTTGTTTCTCAAAAAGTATTTAAAGCATATGTTTACATTTGTCCTTACTGAATTTCAGGTGAAGTCCACTGACTATCGTATCCAGGTCTGTCTGTTGGTCATCATTTTGGTTCCATCAACAACAGATATGAAATCATCTTCATTTGAGATATAAATATTCCTTCATTCCTTCATGAAAAAGGAAAAAAATGTGGTTTAAGGTACTTATCATCTTAAACGGTACGACTGTAGTCATAACCATCAGTTAAGGTGAATGTGTGGGTTGGGGAATAGGGAGGTAAAGATTGTGCTTTCTTTGGCTCTAATCAGCAATTTGCTTACATTATTATATTTGAGGTTATATTTGTAGATAAGTTTATAGCAGTGATAGAGATTTATTGGGTTTCAGTCATTTGATTTGTTTTAACTTGACTCAAACACATAAATATAGGATATCTACATTTGTTTTTATAGATATAAGGAATTATTTCATGTGGGAAGTGGAAACATTGTCACAAGTGGGGAATGTAAATGAGTGACAATACAAAACGTTTTTCATGAGTGAAATATTTCCCTATATCTAATGAAAAAAATGTCATTCTTTTTATTTTGTATTCATTAAAGCAGACACTTTCAATTTGCTTGGATTTGTTTCTCAACCAGTGTGATTAATGTATGTATCATGACATAGATAGGGGTCAAGCTAGACTTGAATTTTAAGGAGAAGTGACTTCTCCTTTTGGACAGAACAGGGAGAAGTTGGACCTGAACAGGGAGAAGTGGGAGCAAAGCAAGACACGCAATATATATATGTGTGTGTGTGTGTGTGTGTGTGTGTGTGTTGTTTTCATTCTCTTATTTGAATTATGCCATCTATTTCCCAGTATGCATATTTGCATTTAACATTGGTTTTAAGCAAAACTTTATTTTGAAGTAGAAAATTTTCTGAGTTCTGTCTATATTATAAACACATTTGGTGCATGTTTAAAAACTGTCCTCTTCATATTCAGTGTATTTTGGCAATATGACTTAAAAAGAGAACAACAGAAGCTATACATTGTAATGAATTTTAACTGAGTAACTAGATTACAGTATTGTAATTTAAAGTTAGTACAAATGTTTAATCAACTACCCTTAATCAAGAATTTTTTTCTTTTTACTTTCTGAGAGTTCATTATAAAATGGCATTTGAAAAGATTTCTAAACTTGTTTGAAACAACCCCTGCACCATGTACATGACAGAAAATGCACACGTCTTTCAGATCATACTGTTCGTCTTAATTTCTTGGTTGCTGATAAAACTTTTCCATAACTGTTCATAGACAACACACTAAAGAATTAAACTCAGTATATGAATGAACTAAACTTTTTTTTTTCGACTGAATTGACACGACCAACATGCAAGTGCATCTATTTTTAGTAAGGGGTTTTCTTAAGGTAACCACTCACTTTAGAGCTTCGTTACAGCAGTCCATTGATAGGATTGCAAATGTAAGATTTTATTATTTGTCTGCATGCTTGGTGTAGCATTAGACATTGGTTTAATAGTATTTGCTTTGCCGTTTTGTTTTGTTTCTTTCTTTGTATTTTCAAAAAAATTCGTAAACTCAGAATACAACCTTGACCTTAACAGTGTCTTGTCAAATTCCACAACATAGCATTGTCCCATATATTTATGACCTACATAATTGCATTTTAAAGCTAAATCTTTAATAACGTAATATTTTGTCTCTGCTTTCGTACAAATTGTATATTTTCCTGAATATAAAATGTCCAGTGGTTTGCGAAAAGAGACAATCTAATAAAACGGTACTTCCCAGAACAGCGATGTCTGCCATTATGGTTCCAAGCAGATTTTTATGAAAAAAACAATGTACACGCGGTAGTTAAAATATTCATGTAACTGATTCTATTCTTAAAACTCAAATTGCTATTTACATAAATTTAAGTTTCAAAACACAAGTTTGTATGTTTTTATCATCAAAGGATAACTTGCAGAAATCGGGCAGTAATAGTTGCTAACTTACTCAGGAAATGGTTAATGGTCAATCAGCTATCAAAACACATGCCTCTGAATGTGCAAGAGTTTGTTTGTCAGCGTAATTGTCAACACCAACTATTTGATGGCTTGAAGAGTACATTTTGCTTGAGCTATATATAACATAACACTGGAACTTGTTATGTTTTGCTAAATAGCACAAAACATGGTTTGGTCTAACTACTTTAATGGCTGGACTACAACTGATTTAAACAGTGAAAACACACGCGCACTAGTTTCTCACACTAATGTTATCATAAGGCATATAGGATTACAACTGAGTGAGAGCCTGGAGCTGACCTTAGGTGACCTGTAACTGTCAGACCATTTGTAGCAACAGAATGTTAATACCGTATATTACCACAACTCCCCCTAAAAATGAGTTTTGTGCTTTTCTTTTAAATTCACCTATTCATTTCTTCTTTTCTTTTTAATAAATTTGTAAACATATTCAAACTTTACAAAGTTCTGTTTTGCACATGAATATATATTTCAAATAGTTTCTGGTGAGTTGTAAAAGTTCTACTAATTGTAGTTAAAATTAAGTTCTAGCCCTATGACATTCACAATCATTCTTACACTCATGAAAACAAATACATGGTGATATTTTGGCATTGCCACTAAAATCTATAGTCCTAACATTTTTTCTTCAATCCAGTTGTTATCACTGCATATAAATTGATGTGATATAACAGATGTATTATTATGCCCTTAAACACTTCAGTTCTAATATTTACAAGACACAATTTTTGTAATTGAGAAAAATTATGGAGTTCACATAACAAAATCTCTGTATCTTGCAGGTATTTTTTTATTAGACGTCCACTCCTTGTTCGAATCTCTTGTGTCTGGTTTGGCTTATTGATGATTAATGGCATCTTGTCATTCAGTTCAGTGACCTCCTTGTTAGTATCTTCATATGTATCATATATCTCTGATAATTTCTCTTTTGTTTGTAACAGATGTCTTTGGTTTCTCCTGTATATAGCACCATCCAGGGTTTTCACATACGACCTTGGAACGCTACTTTTTCTGACGACTACAGCTGGTTCCCAAGGATCTTGTCTTCTGATTCTAACTTTGTTTCCAGAAGTCAGATTTGGAAGCTCTTTAGCTGTTCTGTCATACTGTTTCTTTTGCTGATTTTTATTTTCAACCAGTTTCCACTTTAGGTTTCTGTCTTTTATAACTTGTGGATATAGCTGTATGTTGGTAGCAGGTAAAGTCGATCGAAGTCTTCGACTCATCAGTATTTGTGACGGAGATCCTATATCATCAGTTAGTGTATTTCGATACTCCAATATCAATAAATATGGATGTTTTCCATCTCTCTTTGCCTTATTGAGAATTCCTTTGACAGTTTGAACAGTTCTTTCTGCTAAACCATTAGACTGTGGATACTTGGGACTTGACATAGTGTGTTTGAATCCCCAGGTTTTTGCAAACTGACCATATTCTTTTGAGGGGAACTGTGGTCCATTATCACTTCTTACTTCTCGTGGTATTCCATGTCTTGCAAAAACTGACTTTGTGTGTGTGATTATTGTGCTTGCTCGTGTATTTTATAACTTGGCAACTTCAAAATATCTGCAGCAATAGTCTGCTATCAAGACATAGTTGTAATTATTCCACATAAATAAATCCATTCCGACAATTACCCATGGTGCAGTAGGTTGTGTAGATAACAATGGTTCGTTTTGATTTGACTTTCTGCATTCCTGGCAAGTAGAACAATTCGATACTGTGTCTGCAATCTGTGCATTCATGCCAGGCCAATACATAATGTCTCTTGCTCTTTGCTTTGTCTTCTCAATGCCCATATGACTTTTGTGCAACTCTTTTAACATTTCTTTCTGAAGAGCATCTGGTATTACAATCTTCTCTCCTTTTAGAACCAATCCATCCATTTCTGAAAGTTCATCTCTGCAGTTCCAGAAATTTCTGATTTCAAATGGTACGAGATGTTTATCATTTGGCCATCCCTTTTGAATCATTTCTCATAATTTGGTCATTTTATCATCACGTTTAGTTCCATTCTTTATTGCTTCTATCTTTGTATCTGCAATCTGTATATTTGACATGATCATGTGCACATAGCACTCAATTTCACTATCCATGTTCATCTCAGATGTGTTCGTCTGTCTGTATGCTCTCGACAATGTATCTGCTACAATTAACTCTTTTCCTGGACAATACGTTAAGTCAAAACTGTACTTCTGCAGTCTTAAAAGCATTCTCTGAAGTCTAGGCGATGCGGCAGATAGAGGTTTCTTGAGGATTGATTCCAGAGGTTTATGATCCGATTCAACTTGTACTTGACGACCATAAGTATATTGATTAAATCTTTCAAGACCAAATAACACAGCAAGCAGTTCTTTTTCAATCTGTGCATACCTTGTTTCTGCATCTGTCAAAGACCTTGATGCAAATGCTATGTGTTTGCCTGACTGCATTAACACTGCTTCAAGTCCTGATTTTGATGCATCACAACTAACAACGACAGGCTTCTTAACATTGAAGTATTTCAACACAGGTTCTTTGCTTAGAATCTGTTTGATCTCTTCAAATGCATGTTTCAGTGCAGTTTCCCAAACAAATTCATTGTCACTTTTCAAAAAGTGCTCTGATTGGCTCTGTCACTGTAGACATATTTGGGATAAATTTTGCTAGGTAGTTGACTGTACCAAGTAATCTTTCAATTCCTTTCTTGTCCGTCAGAGCGGGCATTTCTGTGATTGCTATTACTTTTTCCGGGTTAGGTTTAATATCTGATGATGTCAACATGTATCCCACGTAGCACACTTCTGTTAGTCCAAATTGGCATTTTTCCAGATTCATTGTCAGATTTATTTCCTGGCATCTCTTTAAAACATTTTTCAGTTTTCCATCATGCTCTTCCTTTGAAGTTCCCCAAACAATTATGTCATCGATATCAGTCTCCACCCCAGGCAGGTTCTCAAAACACTGTGCCATGCATTTCTGGAACACTTCTTGAGCAGATTTAATACCAAAAGGCATTCTTAGGTAGCAGTATCTACCAAATGGGGTGTTAAATGTTGTCAATAACTGGCTTTCCTCATCCAGGGGTATTTGCCAGTAACCATGATTGGCATCTAGTTTGGAGAAAACCTTAGCTCCAGCCATCCTTGTGGTTATATCTTCAATTGTAGGAAGTTGATAACACTCTCGCTTGATAGCTTGATTCAAATTTCTTTGATCTAGACAAATTCCTAGTTTTCTCGATTTGGGTTTTTCAACAACTACTAATGAACTGACCCATTCACTTGGTTCATCTACTTTCCGTATTACATTTTTCCATGATGTCACAATTAACACATTAACTTGTGTATCCAAATTTCAGTATCGTTATGGAGATATACTTCTTAATGGTATAAATCCAACTTATTCTAAAAAATCCCACTTCTGACACCATGTTCTGTTTTGCTAAATAGCACAAAACATGGTTTGGTCTAACTACTTTAATGGCTGGACTACAACTGATTTATACAGTGAAAACACATGCACACTAGTTTCTCACGCTAATGTTATCATAAGGCATATAGGATTACAACTGAGTGAGAGCCTGGAGCTGACCTTAGGTGACCTGTAACTGTCAGACCATTTGTAGCAACAGAATGTTAATACCATATATTACCACAGAACTGACCTGGCCAAGGCGAGGGAGCACCTCAAAAGGGATAGCCATTCAATGTTCCTCTAAAAAAAATCACAGGGCAAAGTGGTTTTCGCGTAGCTAACAGAAGAAGGCGAAGTTTACACTTTTTAGGCGACTTCGTCACCTACTTCGCCTGGTAGCGTGACCGCTGATCGATAAAAAAAATTCAAAATTTAGCATTCAGCTATAGGCAGTTTCCTCATGAGAAAACAGCTGAGATGAAATATGGGAAGGAAGACTTGCAGCTTGTTCTAGATTATCATACAGTTATTTTCAAAGATGAAGATCATCCTCTCATTCATCAGTAGTACTGACATTTACAGTTCAAAGTGAAGATGGGCATACAAGCAATTGTCAGATCCACCTGTTGAAATTCTTGGGACACTCTTGGTAAAGTTCCTTTCAGTCTGTTATCAATAATATGAGAAATTATGTTTCTTATAATCCTGCACACTCCAGAGTCTAAGCAAGGATTTTGTTCAATGAACTTGATCAAGACCTCATTAAGGAATCATTTAAACCAAGATAGTTTACAAATTCTTATGAACATTTCAGCACAGGGACCAGAGCATACATACTTAAGCCCAGACACAACAATCAGCTGTTCGTGTGGCAGTTATAGACATAGACATCTTTAAAATCTAGCTTCTAAAACATATCTGACCAAGTAGAAAATCAGCCTGTTCTGAAAATTTGAAGAAATAAATACATTGTACATATATTTCTTTGCTTCTTTCTCCGAATTAAAGTGAGATAAATTTAATCTAGGTAAGTGGTTCAAAATAAATTTAATCTAGATAAGTGGTTCAAAGTTGAGTAAAATGGCTCCATTACTCTACCTGTGAGCAAACGATGAATTCAGTCTTTGGCATGATGTGGAGTTGCGCTGAAATGCAGGAGACAGATCTACAATCTCGTTCATTCTATCCCTGTAAGCATTGTCAGGATGTTGGTATTGAAGATAAAGTGAAAGATTTGGACACAAAGTGAAGTTAAGAAGGTGTTGCTACACAAAATGTCAGTTGCAGAGGACATCCATCGGACATATGTTACATGAAACCTTTTTACAATTTGAGCTTGAGACCCTACCTTATATTAGATATTTGCACAGATTTGATGGGTGGGAGCTAGCAAGAGCTACCTCTGACCTTTCCTGCCTTGTGTTAGATATTTAGACAGATTTGTTGGGTGGGAGGTTAGAGTGCATCCAGTACCAAAAACATGGAATTCATCAAAACCACATACGAGGTTGTTACTTTACCCAGAGGCAAAAAACATGTGATCTTGTCTCAATCCCTCCCTGTCAGAAGTTGATTAGTAGATAATGTAGTTTCTGATATTAATTGTAACATAACTTCACACTTTAATAAGCTAACACATGATCCAGAACTTCAGTGTTTACAAAATGGATCTCATAAGCAGCTGTTTCAGGTGTTTTCTCAAAGAATTTTTTTTTTAGACACATGCCCCAGGCTGGTGACTTAAATAAACTCACAAGCCCTGACTGAAATTTCACAAGCCCGGACAGTTCATATCTGTCAACTCTCAAGCCGGGAGAAAAACCTCCCAATTTTTGAGGTATTTCCATACCTACCTCCCGATCTCATAATATCTCCCGATTTTTTGCAGAGAACTCCTGATTATACATTATGTCTGTCAATTATCATTTCTCAAGAAAACCCCAAACAACCTATGCATAAATATATTGTATGCAATCCACAGATGCCATATTCTATTTTATCACTTGTAAATACTGCTGTGATGAAATAATTAATATCACACTACAAAGTTTTTTGTCTTCAGTAAATAGAATGTTAAGATTAAACATTATTCATGTAAATTTCAGATTTGTTAAACCCCTACTACAGTACTGTATTTTAAAAAAATGAACAAAAAAAAGTATCACCAATTAGTTTCAATCCCATGAATGATCACTGAATGCTGAGTAATTTTCTTCGCAAACATAATTGCATCTCCATTTCCACCAAAGAAACTCTGCCAGTAAACACCTGGCATTCCTCTACCATTTATATAAATTTTAATTACCATGATTGAAAGAAGGAATAAAACAAAATATACCAAGCAGTATATGTGCCCCAAAAGAACTAATTCAGAGTAAATATTTTATTTAGTAAACAGTGTTATGTGCCTTAAGAGTTAAACCTAAGCAAATAAGATGGGCTATAAAATGTGGGAAAAACAGTTGCCACATGTGCAGTAACTTTTTTTGACTGCAGATTTGAGCTGTTAGAATGAAGTCCTAGGCATCATAAGTTACAACAAAATATGGCATCATTTATTTGCCAATCAATTGCTAGTGCTTATTTACACACACTGTAGCACACGGTTTCTTTGAAAGTATGTCCGAAGGGCAGTCCTTTTCACAAGATAAATGCAGTGATAAGGATTAATTGTTAATTAGTCACACTGGCCTTATGCTTCTGTACTTCATTTTAACCTTTAGCTATTATGCAGTTTAGCTGCAGCTGACCAGAACATGAAAATGGTGGCTTGACCTGGGGGAAAATAAGGCATCTCACAGGGAGAAATGGCATGTCCCATGGGCGCTCACACATTGGGGCAAGGGGTGGGGGCAATAGTTTCCTCTCCCAATTTCACCATTAGATAATGTTTTGGCCTACAGCTCACCAGAATGTGAAAATGGGGGCTTGTTCTGGGGGAAGATAGGTGTCTCACAGGGAGAAATGGAGCATCCCATGGGTGCTTGCACATTGGGGCAAAGGGTGGGGGCAATAGTTGCCTCTCCCAATTTCACCTTTAAACATTATTTTGGCCTACAGCTGACCAGAATATGAAAATGGGGGCTTGTCCTGGGGAAAATAAGGTGTTGCACAGGGAGAAATGGCGCATCCCGTGGGCACTCACACATTGGGACAAGGGGTGGGGGCAATAGTCGCCTCTCCCAGTTTTACCTTTAAACATGTTTTGGCCTACATCCATAAAATGTCATGGCTGACCACTATGTGTCTCCTCCCACCCCTCCATAAAGCTTCTGTGGGCACCTCTGGCGTGTCCTTTGAGAATTTCACCCTTATTGGACTTGGAAGATCGGTCAATATGCATTGAAACCAGTGCTTAAAAAATGCCGCATAAAAACCTCCCTATTTTCTGTCTCAATCTCACTATTTTATTTGTTATTCTCCCTACTTGGCTTTTGAAAAGTGACAGGTATGCCGGACTCCAATTTCCACAAACCCAAAATTTCCCCTTTTTTAATATTGTCACACAATGTTGCAATAGCTACAGTTTGAATATAAATTTAATAAAAATGAATTATACTTGAACAATATTCCCATAACTGAAATGATCATGCTTTGGGTTATATACATGCAGCAAAATCTGACTCAAAGAAATGCTGCTGCTGTTCACAAACTTGTCAAAATTATAATACATTGCAGCTTAAACATTCTCATTCAAGGCAATAATATGTAATAACTTTTGTTCTTGTACATGCATCTATCATCTCTTTGATCTACCTCTAATGGGTTGTTCCACCTCCTGATCCTACCTATGCAGATTAGCACAGTTAGTTCACCCACTGCAACATTCAGTACATCTCACTAGCTATTGTTAATATGAAACTTGGATTTTATTCCTGACCTTTTTTCCTTTAATTGCCGCTATTTAAACTGCCCAAGAGATAGTTTTGTATCAGTTGCAATCATTACAAATTACTGTTTATACATACTACACGTAACAGGCATAGACTGAAAGTTTCTTTTTTTTAATTGTTTTTTGGGGGTTTTTTTGTTTTTGTTTTTAAGATTACAAAAAATTGTGTTTTCTCAAAACATGACTGTGTCAGGGGGTTTGGGAGTACAAAATCATATTTTTAGCAAAGCTTCCATTTGATTAAAATCAGATCTCAATTTCATGTAGGACAGTGGTAATCTGATTTAGACTGCGCTGTGTTATGGCATGTATGTCAACATCTTGAAAGTACATTTACTCATTTCATCAGCGTGATCAAAGTTTCATCAGGCAAACTATTTTTTGGACAAGCCCGATGGGCACCTCACTTGGAATACAAGACAGGCCCAAACTAAAATTAGAGAGGCCCTGGGCATTGGGCTATCAGATGTTTTGAGCTCTGATAGACTACTTATTGACTTCATGCAGATAAGTGTTTATCCTAACTTTCATAATTTTTCTAGCCTCTTGATAAAGCAACACCTGTGTCACTACTGAGTGGTTTCAGCAAATTCCCTGCTTTAATTAAACCCTCAATTTGCCCTCTCAGTAAGAGGAAGTAATTTCAGTTCATATCAGTCATAATGTAGTTAATGACTATTACTAATTTAATCTGATTATTGTAGGGTAATTTTAGAGGCATTATTTGTAATATATGTTATATTTTAATTTGTAGGTGGTGTTGCTGCTTATTTACCTATGTGTGTTGTTCATCTTAGCCCGACTGATTGAGGCACTGGTTTGGCATGAGCAGGGTCAGCTGTCACATCGTCTACTGGACCCCATGGCTCTCTCTGTTTTAAAACTGAAGGCTCTTCTGGAACAGAGAGGTGTTAACTATAACAGCGTGGTGGAGAAGTCAGAGCTCACTGAGCTGGTAGAAGCCTCAGGTGAAAGACTGCAGTCTGTCTCTGCACTTTTCATGCATGTATTTGTTTGTGTGTATTGTCACAAAAGTTTGCCTAAAGTGTTTAAAATAGTACCTTCAAATCAAATGATATGAATTGTGTTGCTTTTAGATCAGGGGTTTGCTTTGACTCTTTTAAACAAAGATCTAAGCACTCAGAAGATTGCAAACATTAACCTTGGACTTCTCTTTCTTCTTTATATACAACACCCAATCATAATACCTTAGGAGTATCTACACTAATATGCAGGTCCAGCCATCACCAAGTTAACTTATGGCAATAAACAGTTAAAGTTGTCTGCCCACATAGGTGGGAGTTAGACTAGAGTGATCTCCCCGTAGATATAGGGATTGGTGCCAAAACCTGCCCATGGTAAAGTTGTTGTTTCCACCAGTGTTAAGAAGCAGGCTGTTTAGAGATCTTAAAAAAAATCCAGTATTAAGTGATAATTTCCACAATACTTAGTTGAAGGAATTTCCTGCAGAAGGGAAGTATATTCCATCAATATTTCTAACTATTCCTTGCTCATTTCTGAGACAAAGTGTTTCTGACTTTATTAGAAAAACAACTTTATCGTATGAAACATGTCTGTTGCTATTTTGTTATAACCTGTCCTGATCAGTAGTGCATTGATTCAGTAATATATATTGGCCTGTTATATGTTTGCAGTTACTGACTGCATAAAATTATTGACCAGTAAGGTTGTGCTGGCTATTTTTGTAGACATTTTTTTGTTCATTAATGTTCACTTCATGGTAAGTTTATGTAATGCTTTTTGGTCACAGGGTGATTATAGACAAGAGGGTCATGTAGGTATTTTCTGTAGTTATTTATAATGTTCGCTCTGTCCACTTCCCATCAAGATAGACAATTCTTTACTAATTTCACCTGTGTATGTTATCAGTTGGCTACCTGTATTTACAGGTGTCAGCAGTAGACGGGACAAAATGCATTCAGTGCAAGGGGTTTAAACTGGAAGAGGATACTCATAGGACATGTGGGATGTGACTTGGGTTGTACTTATAAAATTTGCACATGATGTATGGAACATGTTAGCTTCAGGTTTGGCCCGACAAACTCAATGTAAAGTGAAGACAATTAAGTACACCATTAGAATTGAGGACATCATTAGCACAGCTGCTGATTGCACCTCATTGATCTATTTCCTCGTGGATTGCAGAGCGCCTCTGACAGAAAAAGTCAACCATCTCAACCAAAATACAGCACCAGCTCTGCCATCATGATCACATTTGAGGCTGAATGACAACATTCAGCACAAGCTCAGATACAGCCTCACGTGATGCATGCAGGGGTTGGTTACAAGTATACAATATCTCCCAACCTGTCCTGGCATCATCACCAAAGCACATAGTACAAAGAAACAATGGCTTTATTCTGCCAAGACCAGATTTGCCATCAGATATTGTAGAGGGTCGCCCCACTGTGAGGTTTTGGTTGTGGGGGATTGGGGGTGGGGTGCCTCCAATATTTATTTAAATTATTGTAGAAGTCCCACCCAGGCTCGATTTTGGTTGGAAGTTGATTTAGTGACAGATATACAGTTCCGAGCCCCCAGTCAGCAATGCCGACGGTTAATTGAATAAAGATACAAAAAAAAGGGTGAAGTTCAATAATGACAATTTAATAACAGTTAAAAGATCAATAGTTCGAATTTCCCAAATACAATTCCTCCGCTCGACCCTTTTCTAGCCTATCGCATCATTTGATTCGTAGTGTGAGAGATTTCCACCTGTCCTTGTGTACTACTCATCTGTGTATTCTTCTCTATCTCCTAATTCCCTCTCGTCCTCCCTGACTCCCTCCAAGTTCCTTCTCTTCCTCTTCCTCTATTTCCTCCTCCAGACCACTTTCCTCCTCCTCCCCTTCTATCCCTCTTTCTGTGTTGACTGCACGTTGTCGACTCCGACTGCACTGTCAGTCTCACTTCCGTCTCCCTCTTAGAGACTCGGGACTACGAAACTTGCACCGGAAGTTCTGTCCCCCGAAAAGCTTCCTGTGAAAACACAAGGATGGTACAATATTTTCCTCAGCACTCACATCTCACACTACACACAGCACATCATCAGATAAGGCTATTAAATTTCACCGGTCACACATTCATTCACACCGAAATACGCATACATTCTTGTATCATAAAACACAACATAATAACACAACATGATGAAAGCATGGTATTAATTACTCTTATACATACAACAATAAATTGCTTCACATCAGTACATACTCATAATTCCATTACACAAACCAATAAACAACAATCAGACGCATATCTTTACATCACAACTCATACCAAATATACAAATATTCAAATATCCATGCACTGATATATTCATACATCTATCGTAACTAATCGTACATACATCAATCATTTTCCTAAACTCTGATTCAAACATGCATAAACTCTAACATAACGCATTACTAAAGGTACTGGTTACTACGAAGTAACCTACCAGCAAATTACAATATTAATTCTGACGGACTAGCAATCTACATAATTCTCTACGTAAACTCAAATTCATGTCTCAAATACACTTATAAATGAAACACTACAAGGTAATTCTACATACTAAAACAATCCCAGTAATTAAGTATACATGCTACAAAATACTTACAATTATGACGCCGTAATGTTTTGCAAAAATTGAGCAAATAGCTTACTGACCTTGTCGAAGCTTTTCCTTGTCTTACAATTCTGGTCCTAAGATTCCCACCAAATTATGAGTGGCTTCTCTCTGAGTATCCTTTCGCTTAAACCCGCTAGATCTACTTCTCATAATCTGCCCAGGTATACTGATAAATTTACTGCACGTTTAAGCTAAAATTTCGATCTAAGATTTACTCCCACCCCCTAACTTAATTCCAATTGGATGTCGCTGTGGATGGTCCCAATCAAACTTACTGACAATGTCTTCTCGCTTGTCTGTCTACATGGCGGGTGAGAACACGCCCCGTTCACCCTGCTGGCTTCCTTTTGATCCCTGGACCCATGTTTTAACGTCTGGGTGTGAGGACGACAAGCCCTTTGACTGGCGGCTATTCTATGATCTGGGTGGCTGGCGACTTGCATAATCAATTAACACTGTTTGCGGCTATGTTTACACATCGAACGCGGTCATAATATATCCAAGTTTATACATTTCTTGATACCTGGACTGCGAAACGTGACATATAAATTGTTCATGGTCAGTATTGAATCTGATCAAGGCTACATTTATATCTGAGGGAACTACTTACTCACTGTGGTCCAATATCACATGTCTCAGTAGCAGAATTCTGGCACTCACAGGGAAGAATCCGTCCAATATAGTGCCATGATGGACTGATGTTACTCTATGACTAGTACCATAGAGCATATTATTTGTTAGTGACCCAGGGAAGTCTTTTGCTATGAAGCAGTCCATATCTATGATGGATCCAAGTAGGCCTGGTACCTTTACTGATCCATATCAACCCAATGTTGTCATTGACCAACGTCACAGGGCTACAAGACCCCCTATCACGACATGTCAGCATTTTTCTTAAAGTTACAATTATATCACAATCTGCATGGATTTGGAGTGTGGTCAGCCAGTCTGGGCAAACTTTACCAACTCTCTCTCAGTTATCACTGGAGTTTTGATCAATTATGCTTACAAGCTCTATTGTCTTCACTTAACTTGACAGTGAATAGAGAAGACTCATCCTTCCATGCATCAATCAAGTTTTTTGCCTGATACTGCCCGGATTTTGACCACCACCTCATTCAAGAGCTATGTATAAAGTCAGCATCTGTTGATTACTTTGTTGAAGAAAGGTAGGCTTACGTTTAATGGATTACCACAATCTGGAAGAGTGATGGATTTGCTGCGTTGTTTAAAGGGGCAATTACAAGACATGAGTGTCTATAGGCCTTTCTTTTCACAACAATCCAATTCAGACAAAGAGAACCAGAAGGTACACACACTGGTATTCCAAACAGAAAACCTAGCCATCAAGAGACCTTTTGTATGGATGGAGCAGAAACACTGAGGTGGCACTCAAAAGCTAATCCCAAACTTTATTCAGTAGGCTTGATGCTTGACATGGTATCCATATCTGTCTTCCAACAAGCAGCCTAGCTTCATCTAATGTCATGCCTGCTGGCCATGCTTGGGGATCCATTTTGTGAGTGATATATGTGCTGAACAGGGCTACACAACACACTTGCCAATGCCATAGCAATGGCAGTGAATTTACAGCTTTCAGATAGAGATGCATGGCTTTCTACTTCCACTTTCCTCAAAGAACATCACAAGTCCATGTGCAGATTGCAACCATTGTTATTAAATGCGGTCTTCAATCGTCAGGTGTTGGAAGTCCATAAACAAGCTTCCTAAGAGACAAATCTTGGACAGGCCCATTCCCAGAGACATTGACTATTTTTTCAGAACATGGTACAGAGAAACGGTAAGGACCTGCCTAGGGGAAACAGCCTTACAAGATTTGTACACATTAAAAAGCAAGACAATTCTCAGGGGTCAATGACAGCAAGAAACAGTGAGAAGGGGATAGTTTTTTCCCCAGTTTCTTTCCATGCCAGCCATCTTCCTGAAAGAAATGATGACATGATCATGTAGCTACTGATATATATATATATATATATATATATATATATATATATATATATATATATATATATATATATATATATATATATATACACAGGTGAGGTGAAGACAGAGTCACTTTGCTGTGGAATGGTAAAGACTTTTCCCTGACAATCCATGGATCCTGCAAGTCAACTTGGAAAGGATTCCAGATCACTTTCAATACCTCTTGCCCATTGTCCAGGGTCCTAGCTGCTGCAGACATAAAAATAACAAAACATTCAGGACTAAGGTTCAGCAGCAGAATTCTTGTGGACAGAATACTTATGGACAGACTGTTGTCTCGCTGCAGGACCAGATTCACATCCATGACATCCAGCTACCTGGATGATAGATTACAAAACCACCACATGAGTTATATTTCCTTTGTTCATTTCTGCTTTGCATCAGAGTCCTTGTCAACAAGGACAAATCTGACATCATCCAATATCAACCAGTCGCCCACTTGGGGATTCAGTTAAAAAACCTGTGAGCATGGTCTGTCTTACTCAGGAACGAGCTTTATAGATCATCACAGTGGTGTCTTCAGTCTACACAAAGAATCGTATCTTATTCCAAGAATTCCTCCAACTACTGGGTTTCCTCATTGTAGCAACTGATCTCTTACTCCTGGGTCATCTGTACATGAGACCATTACAAAAGATCCTGTTGTCCATGTGGTGACCAAAGCTTTGCACACTGGAGCATATGTTATTGATTATGTTATTATAATTTCTGAGGACACATTTCAGCAAATGGGAGAACCTCACTTGGCTTATGGCAGGTGTTTCCCAGCATGTTAAGCCTTTGGGAATCGTAATTGTACGGATGCCAGCAAATAGTGCTGGGGTGCCTATCTCTTGCCATCGCTTGTGAAAACCAACATGTTTTGGCCTCCTCAGGACCGACTTTTGCATATCAATTTCCTAGAGATGAAGGCCATTGTGAATGCATGTCATTGGTGGCAGGACATGCTAGATGGAAATGGCATACTCATTTTATTTGACATCTCCAATGTGGTGAATTGTCTCAGAAGGCAAATGGGGGCCAAATCATCCAACCTGTACCTCCTGGTTTGAGATTTTCTCAGTGTCATTAATGACAAATCCACATTCAAGGCTGTCACTTCCTGGGCAGGCTCAGCTTATTGGTGGACTTGTCATGCCAGAATCAGCTAATTCAGACTGAGTCATACATGCCAACCATTACACTTTTGGTGTAATCATTATGCTTTTTTTTGCCAAATTATGTTTTATTTTCACCTGTGTATGGATTAAACATTTTTGTTTCAGTAAAACTTAAAATAAATTTTTAAAAAATTCTTTTTATCATTTCATCTCTTTAATTCCATTCATATACATTTGAGAATATTTTAATAAGATGACTGCTGCTTAAGAATAGCATAACATAGCTGCCAACGGTCCCGTTTTTTTTTGTATTTGTCCCGTATTTTGGACCTGAATATGGGTGTACGTTTTTTTTTGCAAAAAATACGTTTTTTAATTTTAAAAAAATAATAAAAACTTTCCTTGCAATTTTCGGTTTAGAACGGGCACTCGGTTCCATTCTGATAGAAATGTATCGCATGTATAGGAATACAGTTCTACAATATGATTGGTTCATTCGAAATCGAGGCTACCATGCCTGTCTTTATCCGCCATATTGGATTTCGCAAACAGTTACCGCTACCATCATCGTAATATTCAACTTCTAATCATGTTGAATAGGAAAGCAGAATATTCAGAATTTACACCAGATCTGAAAGGACAATTGTGCCATCTTGTTTAGATTTGTGAAATCATCTAGTAAAAGAGAAGACTTTACGTTTTGGATATTGTGTAATGTGATTTCGCTATTGGGCATAGAGGCGCACATGAAATACAAGAGCACGAAAAGCTAATAAACATTAGCTTGCTGCTTCATCATAGCAACTCAGCCTGAACTTGGATGTATATAAATACCAGAGAGAACCTTGATGTAATTGGATTGAAATTCGGTTTATTAAATTTCTTTTAGAAATGAACCTTCCTCTTTCAGTTACTAGTGTTGATGGCGATTTATTTTGCACGTGTTTTCCAGACAGTAAAATCGCAAAGGATTACTCGTATGCTAGAATGAAAACAGTTCAGTAAGAAATTCACACAGAATTGAGATTATCAATGAAAGTTGATACATTGGAATCGATAATAATCGAAAAAAATAAACAAGGTGTGGAAAAGCCTGTGTCTGAGTGTGTTGCACTCTTGGACCTTCTGAATGGGCACCCGAATGGAACGGGGTGCCTGTCCAGAAGGTGCAAGTGTACAACACATGCATCTTTGACATTAAATAATTATGTAAGGCACTGTCCTACCTTACTGATGGTTGTATATGTTGTAAGTAGTTGCATATGCATTAAAATTTTAAAAAATCAGTATTTGGTACTGAAAATCAGTATTTTTGTCATAAGCAATCAGTATTTTTGTACTTGGTGGTTGGCAGCTATGCCATAAGAGTACTTCACTTCTTTGCTATTTATAGCAGTTGTAAATGACCCATTTCCAAGAAAACAGATGGGTTTCTTCAAATATGGACTTTTCCTCACAGATTAATTATATTGATAAGCTAGTTAGCAGACCAGTTTACACTTTTAAAGAAAATGGTGCCACATGTTAAGCGAAACACTTTACGATGCAAGTTGGGATGTTATATGAGGGAAAATATTAGAGTAGATGGATCCCTTCAAACTTCAATACATATCAGATCAGAAAAAAGGACAAATCAACACCGCATTAGAAACTTCAGAAGAAGAATATGAGAGTAATGTAATATAGCATGCCGAGCATATGATCTTGCCCATAAAATTACACTTCATGATGATTCAGTGAAAGGGAATGCTGAATATAAATAATTTTTCAGTATATTTTCTGCGTATATTCTGGTTTTAATCCATATGGATTTTGCTCTCTGTGCCAAGAATGTTGACCAGCTGCAGAACCAAGTTAGTAGCAAAAATAATGTATCTTTTTCATTCATGCTGTAATTCTGGCATCATGAAATTTATAGATTACATCATTTTTTGGCAGTTATATTAATAATTACGCTTATACCTTTTGGTGGGGTGGTTGGGTTAGCATGTATGCTGAATGGTCAATTCACCCCTTGGTATTCGGAGCCCTGAGTAGTCTAAAGTGCACACCATTATGGATCACTGCCATCTCATCTCTGTATGCGTCCCAGGCTTGGCTAACATGGGTACGTGAGAAAGCCTGCCAGTAGCTTCTTGTGGGTCGGTGGTTCTTCCCGGGGTTTCCAGGGTTCTTCCTCCACCAATTATTCTGGCCGCCATGTATAGCCTATCTTGTGCTGATAAATGGCGTTAAACTCTACAACAATAACAACAACAACAACCCCTTGGTATTCAGTCAAAGCTGTACCCAATGACTCCATTTGCATGTGGATCTATTTGCGACAAGTGGAATGCAAAGTTCCCAAGCTTTGTCTGTCAAGCCCCAGATCTGAAGACCTGGGTAGTCAGTACTTTTTCCATGGGTTGGAACGGTATGGATGCGTGTGGTTATCTTCCGAGAGCTCTGACCTGAAAGATTCTACAGAAGGTGAAAGAATCAAAGAGCTGCCTTACCCTGATTGCTGCCCTCTAATGGGAAACATCATAGATAGAACTTAATAAACCTGGTAGTGGAAATCTTAAGGATAATTGGGGTCTGCTCATAGAAACCCAGTTGCGGCTCTTTCATCTCAACTTGGATGTTGAGCCTCTGAAACATATCAGACTAGCCCTCAGGGGCAAACATTTCTCAGAACAAGTAGTGAACAG
This sequence comes from Megalonaias nervosa, assembly GCA_016617855.1. Classification (NCBI taxonomy): domain Eukaryota; kingdom Metazoa; phylum Mollusca; class Bivalvia; order Unionida; family Unionidae; genus Megalonaias; species Megalonaias nervosa. Next base: position 51,389 of record JAECUM010011081.1, on the reverse strand, counting down.
ATTCACTCATGCCAGAAGGCTTACAACTCTGAAAGCCTATGCGAAGAAGTGGTGAAATTCTCTCAAAAGTTATGTGCAGGAAAACATAGGTCTGCTTAAAGCGTAATTACCCCATTTTGAGGTATAGAAGTTAGTACCCAACACTTTATTAAAAGGTTACTATTCCACAATTTCAGACCTCTTTTGGCATCTTGGATGGGAGGAAACAGGACAATGCATAGACCTCTCTGACTTTCTGGAAAACTTAGACCTTTCATGCCCAAGGGCCTTGATCTTGTGCACCCAAATGGAATCTACCATGGGTACTGACATGGTTGAAGAGGACATCACTTAACTCCCACCTATGTGGGCAGACAACCTTTAGCTTTTTTTATAGATAAAGTTAATTTGGAATGGCAGGATTTGTGAGGTAGGAGTTGTACTTCTAAGGTATTATGATTGGGTACAGTATTATAAACTTGTTTATAAGTTGACCTTTTTTACTGAAAATTTTAATCATGCAGAGTAGAGGTTGCCTTACAAGTGTGACATACAAAACATTCGATAAATGAAGGGGTAATGTTGGAAACTCTAGATGTCTGCAGTACACAAAAATACCGTCAATTCAAATATTTTTACATTTTCATACCTCGATTCCCATTCAGAAACGATTATATGGTATGCAGTGTCTTTCATGACTGTATTCATTACATAAAACTTGTATCCATGGGTCTTTAGAATATAATAATTTGAAAATATTACAGTTAAATGCTACCCACTGCATTAAATTAAATGCTACCCACTGCAAAGTGAAGTGGCCAATGTTGTTTACCATGGGTGCTTACTAGCAAGTATATTGCTTCCATTTTCATGCAAGTCTTAACAGCCTGTATTTGTATTAATATTTGTATTTTGCAGTATGAAAGAAACTCTGATGCAATAAAACTATTGATTTAAGTTTTCCATAACTTAGATTAAATTCCGAACTGATATTTCTCAAGTTTTCTGTATGTGAACATGGTCTGATAATCTCTTGGCTTGTAAAGCTGTCACTCATTTTGTTTTCAGGTTGACAATCTTTTTGATTGAGCTGCAAATTTAGTACATGTACATGTTCAGTGAAAAGTAGAGTTCTAACTCTTCCAGTGAATGTATGACTTAAATCCCATAGCTTGTTTGCCCAAATAACAACCCTTTGATCGAGCCTTGAGTTTGCTCAGTGCCAAGTAATAGAGGGTGGTTATTCAGACTGCTTGCAGTCTTGACACCCAATTGACATGTGTTCAGTTGCAGCCTTTAATAGATTTGATACACTGAAGACAGAGCCCAAGCTCCATTTTTACATAAGCACCCACATGTCAGAGAATGTAGATGGACTTTATTTGTGATGACCAGATGACGACAATTTACAGTGACTTTTGTACCTGATGACATTAGAGGATTTTTAGGATACTGTGATTCACAAAAAATGAGGACTTAACTTTAATTGTTTATTGGTAAGATGCATGGTATTAACATATGTGAAATTGTGAATCAGATCATTCTAAACTATTTTTGTACCAGTTTGTTACCTGTGATTAAATTCATGGATTTGTCACATAAATGGATTTAAAATGGTTAGCATTGTGGATTTTAATGGATTTAATTAGAATAAATTGTAAGTTGCCAATTTATTTATAACATATTCTACTCAGTAATACAAGTGTAATTTACACTTTTGTCATTACTTTCATGATATTTCTTTCAATCCATTTGGGCTTGTTTATTTTTTCAATGTGCAACTCTGACTTGTTGAAGACAAGTCACCCCATTAGATGGATCTGACTTGCAAAGCACACCAGACTTATAAGAGGGTCAAAGAGAAATGGGCATTTTGAATACCTAAAGGGGGGGTGGTTACGGGGTGGGGTGACTTAATAAACGAGTGTATATCAGGGTTGGCGCTGGCTTTAAAAAAGTTGTTGCCCAAAAATCACCAGTCTCAATATTTTGTCGCCAATTTAAAAAAATGTCGCCATTTTCATAATACAGTACTTTCCATTTATCTCAACATCCTCGGGACCAAGGTAATATTGTTGACATATGTGGATGGTTAGATAAGTAAAGGGGGGGGGGGCTGAAAATAAATTGAATTTCGCATACAAGTGAAACTTTTAAGAGATGACCTGTTGTCAGTGACTATGATATACACAGAGATGAAAAAATTCCATCTTCGCTGAGATTTTAAATTATAATTTAATCAGTTTCATTCAGTGTTACACTTCTAACATACATAACTGCAGTTCTGGTGATAAAATCTAACAGTCTTCATTTATGCTATGTTTGCTAATCAAACAGTTTCTTTGTAGCTTTAATTGACAAGACTAAGGACATCTTGAAATATTACATGTTTCATGTTCAGATTGTTAACATGTTACATTTCATTCATCTGACATGTATTTTTTCTACAACATTTTGTGTGACAAGAATTGTTTAGTTCTGTTTCGTGTCCAAGGCATTCAGTTTATCTTCACTACTAACAACATGCCATCTCTCAGTGAATAAACAAATGCAACTATATATAGGATGACACTTGATTTCTGCGTTATATATGCATTCCTGTTGTTACGGCATAAATTAAAATTGGCGTAATTATAAAGTAATTTTCCCCATAGGAAACTTTTAAATTGAAGAAATTACTGGGCGTATTATACCTCTAAGTTTTTAGGTAATGAATATTCATAAATTTCAAACAAATTAATAGATATAATATGTACACGAGCTGCGCACAAATCACAGTACATAGCGCCAGTGATGGCACAAAAATAAGCATAGTGGTACAAATTGAATATTATTTCTTCCTTATGAATGCGTAAATTGAATTGGCATATAGCAAGCATCAAATGTACCTTCATCTACTGCATATTGGCGTTACTTGTTTGTCCTGATACCTTCTAGTACCCTTAATTTTGCCAACATGGTGTTGATATTTCACCATGTGTACAGTAACAAAACAAGTTGAGTCACCACTGGTACAATGCTTGAAACAAAATTTTAAACAAACAATGCTATTAATTCCATTGATTGTTTCTAATCCTTGGCTCCATCAATTTTTTCTGCATTCAATGCAAGATTTCTGATGTCTAAGGTCCACCACAAGATTTTCTGGGGGATTCTCACACTCTGGCACTTGACAACACTACATGTTGTGTATGAGAGGTAGTTGTATATTTCTGTCAGCAACTTGTTTACCAATCATCTGGTTTCAAAACTTGTGGGATATTTGATGAGACTACGGGGCCAAAATCCTTAAAAACTATATTTGGATTTGCAAGTAAGTCCTTAGAAGTTTGATTCACGACTAAAGCTGGAGATAGGGGATTGGTGTTGTGAAAAACATGGTGGAAAATAATCAGCAGGTTAGTAAAATGGAACAGTCTTTTGTAGTTATCAGTTTAGATCTGTATTTCAGTAGATGTCTCATGTTTTCATAACAGAGCCGACAAAATGTGTGGAAAATTTACATCCTTTTAATTTAAAAAATATTTACATTGTTTGATTTTTAGTACCCTTCATCACAGTATACACTGTTATGCTTGAAAGAATTTATAAAACATACTCTAAAATGATCTATGTCTATGCCTTAAAGTCAGTAACAGAGTAGAATTTCCATTCACTATTTTCGTGATTCTTATGGTCTGATCACCCCAACCCATCCCTCAGATCCATGAAGAATCCCAAGTAAACTCTCCTATTTTTTTTTAATCGTCCATCATTTCTGGCCATTTAGGAAGAGTTCTGCTACATTATGTATCCACCCTCATACACTGTTATTTGTGTGATAAAACCACACAGGACAGTATCAGTATTTTAAGTCAGTAGCATATACGACAGGAAGGGTTATGCTGTGTTATACATCCACCCTTGTACACGGGGCCCCGAGTGGCCAAGTGGTCTAAAGCGCTCTCCGTTACGGATCACTGCCATCTCACCTCTGTCTGCGTGGGTTCGAGTCTAGGATTCGGCGAATGTGGATATGTGAGAAAGCTTGCCAGTAGCTTCTCGCGGGTCGGTGGTTCTTTCCGGGGATTTCCCGGTTTCTTCCTCCACCATTAATACTGGCCGCCATGTATAGCCTATCGTGTGCTGAAAAATGGCGTTAAGCCCCACAACAACAACAACAACAACACCCTTGTACGCAGTTATTTGTGTCATAAAGCCACACAGAGGATAATGTCCCTATGTTAAACACTCAGGTTTTAATAACAATTTCCATTACTGTGAAGTTAAGGTTGTACAGTGTAATACAAGAAGGAAAACAACTTTAAGGAATGAGAACAGTGCGTACGTATGTAACTTAGGGCAATGGACATGTCATTATATGTTACTAAGGAGCAACCTACATGGGCAATAGCCCTGTTGCCATGTGTCATAGAAATGGAATGGACATTGTAATATAGGAGTAGTACTGAAGTCATAGTCATGTCACTGTATGTTACAGGTGCTGTGACAGAAGAAGACCACGAGGCAGCACTCATGTTACAGGTTGATGATTCCACAACTCTCATCACAAATTTCAGTGGAGGCACAGACTTTTATGAGCAGGTGGAGGATGCAAAGGACAGCATGTGGTTGGTGGAAGTTGTGTCAAACTCCCATCAACAGCACCTGCTCTCCAATGCCATCTGGAGGGCTGTGAGGAGAAAAGTGGATAAGTTTGGTGTCCGACTGGGTCGCTTTGACTGCTCCAAAGACGCAAGGTGCACTCTTTTATTTGTTAATATTTGAAAACTCAAGCATAATTTCACTTGACCATCATAAGGCATTGAGACTTAAGACACTGAGCATTCATGTTGTGATATCCATCCATTTGTCCATGCAGACATCTATCCATTTTATAAGCAGCTTGCATTAGTGGCATAGTGTCAAAGAGCAAGGTTAAAATAACTGAAAGAAGGAAAACTGTTTCTACACAATAGCATGACTTGTACGACTGAGACCTTAATAAAACATTGTAAATGCTTTACATTTGAGACAAGAAAGATATGTGTTAAATTTGGGGTCTAAAGGTCATGGTCACAGTGATGAAAAAAAATAAATGGTTTCTACTCTATATACTGAGGTTTTTTCACCAAATTTTAAAAAATTTTCTTGATGGCTTTCATTTGAGACAAGGCACACACTTTTTCATTTTGGGGTCAAAAGATCAGAGGTCAAGGTCACAAGGACCTAAAGAGGTTTTGTAGCATATCTTGACTAAATTTGGCAGATGCCTAGCATTTGAGACTTTTACACCTATTATATATAGCATGTGAGGCAGATTGACAATTAAGTTAATAAGTCCGAAAGATACTGGAAAGTTTTGACTGCTGTAGATAAGAACTATTTATATGACTCATCATGGCAAATCCTTATGCTATTTATTACATTTACTGTATATACTCGCCTATAAGCCAAATAATATAGGAAAACATAAAGGCCTGGAAGAAGGGGGTCGACTTAACCGCGGGCCAATATCTAAACTTGACAGTTTTTAAGTCTTTTTATTGACTACTGTAAATATTGGGACACGAAAAAATAATTTTTTCCGTGTCTTAAGACATATGCATCTAAAAAAAATTTTTGGGGTGACCCGACACTTATTAAGCTGTTATAAAGTACTATAATTGATTTTGTTATTATTTAGCATGTGCATATTATCTGATTTCTCCAACACGAAATTAAATAAAGGTAAATACAGACTTCATAATTCGCGGGCCAGTTGAGTTTACATGGGAGACCAGGCTGAACTATTATGTACAGTACTTACACAGTGCAAAGCTTGCATAGCGTCACTTAAATCCTTATTTATTCCCAAACATATTAGATGCAGATTTTGCATTCTTCATTGTTTAGACCAAATTGCATTCTTCTAGATAACATTTCAGCTAGTCCTTAATAGCTGTTTCATTTACAATGAATCACATGCTCATGAGTTACTCATTTTCAATGATATAAGCGATCCTTCAACTTGAGGTAATATTTATGAAAAGGTACACACGCTTAATTGTACAAGGCACATAACCAGCATAACTTACATGTTCACAAAGAGTGGTAATATTGAAGGCTAAAATTCTTATTATAGATCAACTAAGATCAACAACAATCAGTTTTAGTTTTGTGTTTTGGCTGAACAACATAACTTTCCACACAGTGGAAAGCTTGATGCTTTGGCGTCTCCTGTGTTGATAGTCGGCGAATTTTTCTTTCATTTTCTGACAGCAATACAGGCATGTTAATCATTAAAACCCTGAAACTGGCTTGTGTTATGAGGGGATTTATACTGGCAACTATACCAGTACATTGATGTGTAATTGCCTTTTATTCCATAATATTAGCACAATTACCATAGTTTTGTAAAACGGGGTGTAAGGCATACCTGTCAACTTTTCAGAAGCCAAGTATAAATAAAAGAAAGATTGGGACCTAAAATCGGGAGGTTTTTCGTGGTATTTTTAAAGCCTTGTTTTCACTAAATATTGATTGATCTTCCTGGTCCAATATGTGTGAAATTCACAAAAAGACTCACTGTTTCTCCCTGTGAATTGCCCTATTTTTCCCCAGGACATGCCCTATATTCATATTCTGGTCAGCTGTGGCCAAACTGCACAATAGCTAAAGGTTAGTCTTAAGTAAACAAGCAAGAAAGCCAACGTGGCTAATTAAAAGTTAATCCTTATTGATGCAAATATATTGTGAAAATGACCAGCCCTCCGTCATAATTCAAAGAAACCATGTTCTACACTATTGTGTATTATGCAAGCACCAGCAATTGATTGGCAAATAAAGGATTCCCAATTTTGTTGAACTAAAGGTACATTTAGGCAGCCTCATGGTACCATACATGTGGCAACTATTTTCCCCTCGTATATCCGACCTTATTCCCTTATTGTCAACTTGTAAGGCATTTAGTATTGTTCACTATAAAACATATGTATTCTGAATTAGTTTTTTGAGGACACATTTGCTGCATGGCATGTATTTTCATTCCTTCTTTTAATGTAACGATGGTATATGCAGTATAAAAATGCCAGGTGTTCACTCGTGTAAGTTTCTTTGGTGGGAATGGTGCTATAGCGTATGGAGTTAACAGCATTCGTAGTGATCATTCTTGGGATTGAAATTAACTGTGGACGATTTTATTGTTGTGGTTTATTTTTTGTTCTGGTTATTTTTTTTATTTTTGTATTGTTGTAGAGGTAAAAAAAAAATCATTAATTTACATGAATAATGTTTAAACTTAACATTCTTTTTAGTGAAGAAGCAAATTCTTTCTAGTAATTATTTTGTCACAACAATACTTAATTGGTGATACAACAGAACATGCAGGGCTTTTTTTTTTTAGGAAAAATGAAAATTGAAGACGTAATGTAATAATTGGGAGTTCACTGCAAAAATCTGAACATATTATGAAATCGGGAGGTAGGCATGGAGCAACCCCAAAAATCAAGAGGTTTTTTTCTCCCGGCACGAAAGTTGACAGGTATGGTGTAAGGTCGCTTACATCAAAGCAAACTACAACTCAGCATTTATGGTATTAGCATAATTTTCGAAGCATTATTTCTGAAACTTCATTATTGTATTTGGAAATATCAATAAAGTTTAGCGCAGTGGTGACCATGATTCGACTGCAAGGGATGTACTTCATTTCAGCGGAATGTACTTCATTCAGCGCTGTTCAAACCTACAATGTACATGTGATGGGGCCATTATGTAAATACGTTTAGTAACCTAATTGCGAGCATTGAATCAAACCGTATTGTTTGTTTGTTGTTTTGTCATACTGGGATTACATTTAATGAGTTAGGTATTTACAATTTCAAGGCAAAGTAAAAATGTAATTACTGGTACACTGATATAAAATTTCCAATGCAATAATGCATAAACAATAATCGAGTCAGAAGGAAGAGGTAATGTTACAGCAACTCGCGATTGCTAAATTCTTGTCATTGTTAGATCAAATTACACACAAATCTAAATTAGGCAGAAAACAATAAGAAAGCAGAAAATTAAATAAATTACTTTTAAAACAAGTTAATACCATTTCTTTTTAGTAATCATGCACGCCAACCTCGAGATAAGTATGTGTGTAATTTTTGTAAATTAGGTTTGCCTAAATAAATGCATTTAGAACTTATCTCGTGCATCTTGTGATGTCTCGGAGTTGTGGGTCAGCTTATATGCGGGTCATGCACTTTTTAGTGTTTATACCAGTTCAATCTGGGGGTCGGCTTATATTCCAACGGGCTTATATGCGAGTATATACGGTACTCTTCCCCACCCTTCTGACTGTGACCCATTGGTCGTAACCTCCAAATTTATGGCATATGTGTTCATCTGCTATGACGGCCTGTATGAAATGGGTTAAAAAAAAATTTTTATTCAAAATATCACTGTAATTGCAGTTTTTACCTTTGACTCCCTCCCTGTGACCCCAGAGGTAATGGGTTTGTCCAGACAGTAATCTTGCCAATGCTGGGAGCTCAGGTCAGATACACATGAAATTCATGTTTCTTTTAGGGCTTTACTAAAAAGGAAATCCTGCTAAAGCACATATTATCGAGGTGTCGATCTCCCATGGCATGCCTTGTTTGTCACTCTGTATGTGGTATATGGCCATCAGAGTTTTCGGATCAGTGCTAATTGTTGAGTAAACCCATACATGTAACCATCAGTGTTTAGTTTAAACCAGAAGGGTAACTAATGGTAACCCAGCAACTTGCTACACCTACTGACTTCAGAGTAGCCACTCATTACATGTGTTTGAAGGGTAAACTAGAACAACTGAGTGGAGTATCAGCCACGTGTGGATCTGAGACCATAATGAATCAAGCCATAAGTTAGGAGGGATGTAGGTGAAATGGTGACTGTATGTCTTGTCATATTCCTGCCAAATAAACAAAGAACTCCTAATATGAATTTGCTTTACCTGGTGCTGCCACCTAGTTCCCCCCCCCCCTCCCCAAGTCAGCTTGCTTTCTTTCATGTCACTTGTCAGATAAAAAGAGGCAGGTTAAAAAGTTGTTCGTAATAGTTATTTGCTTTGTAATCAACTTTTGAGATGATTTAGTGGCTTAATAAATTGATATACGAGAATCCTGTCAAAAGTTCCCTGCGGAAATTCCAGGGGTGCTTGCAGGTTCGAACCCCAGCCAAGTCATACGAAAGACTTATAAAAATGCTACTAACAGCTGCCTCGCTAGGCACTCGGCATTCAGAGGTTAGTGTTGGGACTGGTTGGCCTGGTTTCAAGATAATGTGACTGGGTGGGACATGATGCCTGCATGTCTTCGGGATGATGCCCCAGTACTAGACCACTATGAACTGCCACACTGCAGACATCTTAGCAATTATGACAAAAAAATTGTTAAAGCTACGTTAAAAATCCAAATCACACATACACACACAATTCAGAGAGTTAATAAAATTTAGTTATTGTCAATGGAAATCTGTAACATCCTGACTCCCTATTTTCCAATCATTTGTCACTGTTTTGGCAGAGAAGTTCCAAACTCGTATTTGTGCACATAAACTCATACTTGATTCACTGACTGGTTACTTTACTCACACACCTGAATTACAAAGAACTGGCTCAGTAAACAGACAGGGCACAAGTTTATTATGTATTTTTTTAAAAAAATACTTTTCACAAATGCATAACAAGTACACAGATGCCAACATTGCATTGATCTAAAGCAGACAAGTAACCTTGTTTTTAACAAGTTTTTATTCATCAGACTATGCTTAAAGTATGGTCCTTCATTTTTCATGTCATTGTCTTTCAACACATTGATCTACTTTTTCCAACAATGCTCCACAGAATTTAACACAATATCATGGGCGGCATCCGGGGAATCAGTCTCTCAAATTTGTGCAGCTGATGCGAATTCACAATCAGATAATGGACACCATTACTAAAAATAGTTTTTAAAAAATGAATTTTTTTCAAAATCATTCAACAGATGTCAACCAAATTTTACAGAAAGTATCCAGGCATGGAGTGCTTTCAGGTTAATGCAAATGATTTTATTTAACTTTATTTAAGTCTTTTACACCCAAATTTAAATCTGGTGCTGGACTCCCCTGTCAGGATTTCTGTTGAGAGCACTGGTCCAAAAATCATACACCTCTTGCAGGTGGTGAACATATCAGCAGCAAATGTACTGAGTATGTTGAACTTCCACCCAGGCAGTTAAGAGTTAGAATTACAGATAGACATTTGGAGGGTATTGCTAAGGGCTGGAAATATTTGCAAATTTAGCAAAGAAGTTTACTTTGTGAAGATCTCTTTCATGGAAATAACTGTAATTCAGTTTGAAATAAATTTAGTCAATCATAAACAAGTGAAATATTTTGTCAAATACATGCCTTATTGTTAAACGAACTTGTGTAAATTTGATCATACTAAAAAGTTTTAATTTACAACATTTTTGTTACTTAATTTGATAGACCGAACGATGCTTTATTCTTTTGCAGATACTGTATGAATAAGAAATGGTTCTCTTCTAGGCTTGTCTTAGCTTTACCAGGAAGTTACCAAAGCAAAGCTAATGTGACACTCTACATGTACGCAGGATCAATTCAAACAGACTCCATATTTGACTGGGTTAGACAGAAGCTTGACCTGAAAATTCATAGCATTGAAAGTTACGATACATTCCAAACACACTGGTTAACTTACAAATCTGCACTCAATCCAGAAGTGCGTGCCATTTTCTTTTCCAGCATGGCTACAATTCCAGTGTTTTTCTCTGCTCTCAGCGTTAAGTTTCCAGGACGTGTTAAAGTAGGATATGTGAATACCAAAACTCAACAAGGAAAATATTTGGTACAAAAAGCTAATATTGGAAATTCCACATCCACTTATTTTATCATTACTGCTGAGAAGACTTTTTATTATGGATATAATAGTGGTGAAATTTTGAACTTTCACTGTTTGGAATTTTACTTGAAAACCTTGTACCCCAGTCTAAACGACATGTTTATTTTAAGTATAATGGTCACAAATACCTTGGGATTCTTTGAAATTTCATTAACACCAGGGAGATTAACAACAAAAATTGTTCGACTTTTTTTGTGTCTTTTTAAATATAATGTCATGCTTATTTTATGTTGGATATCACTTCTCGGAATTTATCAGTTGCCACTGGTTGAGACTTTTGTTCTTTGCGGTATAAGAGCAATGCGCTTTATTACTGGGACTTTCATATTCTCTGTTATTAGAAAGGACATTATTTGGTATTCAATACATTGGCCGTTACTGTTACTTTCATATTTTGCCTATTTGACTTTAACTTCTTTCGTATATAAGAAAATGGGCTATATCCAACCTTCAGATGCTGAGCATGAGGATTCTGATTGGTGGAATTTTTCCAGTTTGCGAACAGCAGAATATGGAGAAATATGGTGGGGTTTTAGTTCCCTGCGTCCTTTTGATTCTATTTTCAACCCCACTATGGGAGTTTTCTATCCCCAAGCAGGAAGCTCTTTTGATCTGGAAGAGGCCCTAATCCCAAATGGTTACATCAAACAATTGAAGACCTGGAAATACAGTCCCAGCTTGCCTCATGAGGGTGATGATCAAGGACATAGCAGCTCCTCAGAAGACAGATCTGAGGAGACCAATAATCAGCCAAAGAGTTTCCCAGATTATGGCCAATGTGTGATATGCCTAGAACCCTTTGTAGCAGAAGATCAGCTACTGGGCTTACCATGTTTTCACAGTTTTCATGATAACTGCATACTTGCCTGGTTAACACTGGACAAGCATTTCTGCCCAGTTTGCCGCTGGCCATCATACAAACCAAAGTGTCATAATGTTCCTGATGATCTTCACATGGAATAGTCAGCAGTCTTTTTTGTGATAATTTTAAATCTGTATTACAGTCCTACCCGTTTATGTCGACATCCTTGGGCCCGAGGAAATATTGTCGACATAGGCGGATGTTGAGATAAGTGGGGGGGGGCGTCTGAAAAAAAGATACAAGTTAAATTCGTCAGTAAGGGGTGACCTGTCGTCAGTGAGTAGCATTTACACTTTCAGAAAAAAAAAAAACAATGCAAATTTTGATTTCATGAAGACAAAACCAGTGTGAAATACACTTGTATATTGACAAATTACATTTTGGTTACCTTTGTGTAATAAAATCCACAATAAAATATTGCATCGGTCACATCCTGAGATGAAAAATATTCACTAATATTCAATGTCGGCATAAGCACATGGTTGCATAGTTGTTATTTACACGCTTCAAGTACATGTACTTAAATTGGCCTAGATTTTGGTCAGTCTGTTCCCATCTTATTGAGGCTGCCAAGGGGATGGAGCTATTCACAAGGAAATGAAAAACTGTCATCAAGTTGGTTTAAACAGTACTTGTATTTAGTTACAGAAATCATCGTGAAAAGTACATAAAATCGAACAAGAGATATGCGGCTGATATGATTAATGAAGGCATAATATTGTATACATTGACACATGCTAATGAGGTATTAAAAGAAAATGATTCTTACAATACAATATTGTAACAATGTCAGTTCAAGTGGTATACATTTAAAATTTTTTGCAGACATCTTTGCGAGATGCCCCACTCTCAACTTCCTTAACAGCCAGATATTTAGTTTCCAGAGACTGTAAATTTAATCTGCGTTTACACTGCCGTTGGTAGCCATTGTAAATATAAATAAAGTTAAAAAGGAAACTTTCACAGCACAATAAACTTGTTTTAATCACCGATCACTTTGGAAAATGCAAGAATCATATCAGATTTCATTGCTTTTATTTAAGTCGCCGCGAGAGGCCAACTTTATAGGACCAAACAAAAAAGCCTGGTTTTTTTTTTTATCCGACCGCGACATTAAAGCATGGCGGCAAGATCAACTAATTGTTGAATAAAGTACAGGTCGGAACTGGCCGCTTGCCGACATAAATGATTAGGCGAGAAAATTAAAGCCTGGCGGCAAGATCAACTAATTGTTGAACAAAGTTTGGGTCGGAACTGGCAGCTGGTCGACATAAATGACTTGAAAACAAAGGATTTGTTCAAGCTGGGACCAAGGGCTTCTGTCGACATGTACGTTTATTTTTTTATCTCGACGTCGACATAAGCATGACAATTTTGGTAGTAATAGTAGACCAAGGGACCGGGACTTTGCTTTTTTGTCGAAATAGGCGGCTTGTCGACATAAGTGATGTCGATATAAGTGGGTAGGACTATACTAAGAATATTGACTATCGTTGATGTGGAACAGTCTTTTTTAGTTGTCAATTTAGATCTGTATTCCCAAGAATATTGACTACTGTCAGTGTAGAAGTCTTTTGTAGTTATAATTTTAGATCTGTATTGCTAAGGGTATTGAACTGTCAAAGTGGAACATTTCTTTACACGAGGGTTTGTTACTGAAATGATTATTTTGACAAGAATACCATTTCTGAAAATTTAGAAATGTAACAAAATTTGCACAAATTTTGCATCAATAGCAATATTTTGATACATGCTAGTTATAGCAGTGAGAAAAATGCAAATGTTTCATGTAGCACTGAGGTTGAACTTGTGGTAATTTGCAAAAATTCATTCACACTAAAATTGTTTGATTTGTAAAAGTTTTTAGTTTTAGCTTCCTCGATAGTAAAAAGGATTTATTGCTTTCAAAATTGCAATGATCGAATGAATTGATAAGACATCATTATTGTTATACTTTTTAAATGATTCACAATTTTATCACCAGAAATGGAGTTTCTGTATAAACAGACAAACAGACTTGTCAGACATATTTAATCTGTGTACAAGATTCTCTCCTGGCTATTCCAGTAGAACCTACTTGGGACTGAGGGAAGTTACTTATAATGTTGAGTAATCGCCCATATATGTAATTTAGAATTTTGCATCATTTTCAGATGGACTTTTAAAAAGTCCGAGTATTCTAGCATATATTTTGTACAAATGCCTTCCATGGGTACCATGTATGCTTAAATGGAGCAGTTCCCAGTTGTATCTGTGCTTAATGCCTTCCCTGGGTACCAAGTATGTTAAATGGAATTGTCCTCATTTGAATTTGTACTAAACGCCATCCCTGGGTACCAAGTATGTTAAATGGAATTGTCCTCATTTGTATTTGTACTAAATGCCGTCCCTGGGTACCAAGTATATTAAATGGAATTGTCCTCATTTGTATTTGTACTAAATGCCGTCCCTGGGTACCAAGTATGTTAAATGGAATTGTCCTCATTTGTATTTGTACTAAATGCCGTCCCTGGGTACCAAGTCTGTTAAATGGAATTGTCCTCATTTGTATTTGTACTAAATGCCATCCCTGGGTACCAAGTATGTTAAATGGAATTGTCATTTGTATTTGCACTAAATGCCATCCCTGGGTACCAAGTATGTTAAATGGAATTGTCCTCATTTGTATTTGTACTAAATGCCATCCCCGGGTAACCAAGTATGTTAAATGGAATTGTCCTCATTTGTATTTGTACTAAATGCCATCCCTGGGTACCAAGTATGTTAAATGGAATTGTCCTCATTTGTATTTGCACTAAATACCATTCATGGGTACCATATACAGATCTGCCAACCCTCACAATTTTGGTGTGAATTTCATAACTCTTGATAGCGATTCATGGATTCACACTGCAAGCAAAAAAATCACGAATTCCTGAATTCTCAATTGGCTTAAATCACAAATAAAATAAATTATATCCCGTTAAGTGCTAGTCAAAATAGCAGCAGTGGTGACTGATATCAATAACAGTCCTGTATTGCTAGTCACGATGTTAGTAGAACTATATCTAATTGTTACAGTTTGCCCTGTAGCAAGCATTGTAAAGTATATAATCTATATTTAGAACAGAAGTTTTACAAATAGTAGTAAAGAAAATCGGGCCACAGCATCATATCATGACAAATAATGTGAAGTTTGTTTATATCAGTAAATTTGGCTGCAAATTTGTGCTTGTAATCATTGTAAATGTTTTATTTTTATTTTGGGATTTTCATATAATGCAGTACTGACCATCAAAGTGGACGGAGCTAGTGTCATGGTATAATTTTTCACTAATTGTGTTCAAAATTCACTAAGTTTTATCCCTATTTTCGCTAATTGTGCATCTGGAGGGTTGGCAGCTCAGCATGTATGTTTAAATAGAACAGTTCCCAGTTGTATCTATGCTTAATGCCTTCCCTTGGTACCAAGTATGTTTAAATGGAACAGTCCTCAGTTGTGTTTGTGCAGTTAAACCTGATTATTGTAAATGTTTTTATTCTTCTATCATTTGAATTCAAAGTCCTTACTGCATAATATTTCAAGCAATCTTCAGACAAATTTAAATTTTCCTGAATGAAATAGACTGCCTTTCTTTAATTAATCAAACTTTAAAACAGTTGACCAGATGCAAACTACAAGTGTTGCTAATGTGCTTGACCAGTCAGTACATGTTTAAGTGACACACCTTCAGTTGCTTAGTCATCCTTCATTATCCTCTAGCAATCATTTAGAAGCAGTATGTTGACAGTGGTTAATTGATTTGGTTGATTTGTAAGATAATTTTAACATGTGATGGCAGTAAAGAGGTATACCTGGAGCCTTTGTAACTCCGGCAGTAGTAAAAAGCTGTGCCTTGAACCTTTGTAACTTGGACAGTAGTAAAAAGCTGTCCCTGGAGCCTCTGTAACTTGTGCAGTAGTAAAAAGCTGTGCCTGGTGCCTTTGTAATTTGGACAGTAGTAAAAAGCTGTGCCTGGAGCCTTTGTAACTTGGACAGTAGTAAAAAGCTGTGCGTGGAGCCTCTGTAACTTGTGCAGTAGTAAAAAGCTGTGCCTGGTGCCTTTGTAATTTGGACAGTAGTAAAAAGCTGTGCCTGGAGCTTTATCACTCAGTAGTAAAAAGCTGTGCGTGGAGGCTTTGTAACTTGAACAGTAGTGAAAAGCTGTGCCTGGAGCCTTTTTAACTCGGACAGTAGTATAAAGCTATGCCTGGAACCTTTGCAACTTGGACAGTAGTCAAAAGCTCTGCCTGGAGCCTTTATAACTAAGTAGTAAAACCTGTGCCTGCAGGCTTTGTAACTTGGACAGTAGTGAAAAGCTGTACCTGTAGACTTTGTAATGTGGACAGTAGTATAAAGTTGTGCCTGGAACCTTTGTAACTTGGACAGTAGTAAAAAGCTGTGCCTTTGGAGCCTTTATAACTATGTAGTAACAAGATGTGCCTGGAGGCTTTGTAACTTGGACAGTAGTAAAAAGCTGTTCCTGGATCCTTTGTAACTTGGACAGTCATAAAAGGCTGTGCCTGTAGCCTTTGTAACGTCGACAGTAAGTAAAAAGCTGTGCTTAGAGCCTTGGTAACTTGGACAGTAGTAAAAAGCTGTGTCTGGAGCCTTTTATAACTCAGTAGCAAAAAGTTGTGCTGGAGCTTTCGTAACTCAGTAGATACCCAGACTGACTTGTAGGCAGTGTGAAATTTATTCAGTTTCCAAAGTCTTACTGACGTTTACAGAAATAACTAATCTGGCTCAAAGTTTGAAGTTGTCCCTATGATCAGCTGAACATATAAAAAAATAGTTGATGGAAATTACCGTCTGATCTTTTGTACTGATAGTCTTTTTACAACAGCAGAGAGAAATGTACTTCATTGGATCTTTAAATATGTATTTTGGCCTAATCAGTTAGGTCCATTTTAACTCATTAGGTTCTTTGGTGTTTAACAACAAACTGACAGTTTGGCACATAGAAAAGTTCATTACTGAGGCAACAAGAGTCAGTTGTCTTGTCCAGGGAGATACTGTGGTAGCTGCTTGGGGTTGAATACAGAGTATATAACTTAATCTTTCTTCACACATATATCTTTAAGCATAAGTAAGTGAAGATTCTATTTGATATATCATTTGATTCAAAATTGCTATGCCACTTTTACTATAATAATTAAATAATTAAATAATTATAATGCCCCATGAATGTTACATTTTCATAATGGGGGGAAGGCTGTTTATTGGGGCAGAATAATGAAAGCTAAAGTTGTTCTTTTGATGTACTCTTATAATGACAACATGTACATCAGGGGATCTTTCTGTTACTGAATTCAGTCATTGTAAATATCAGTACAGTTACAAAGATCAGTCAACATATTTTTGCACTCAGCATTTGATTGAAGTATGACTATTGTCTTTTTTAAACTTGTGGCCCATCTATTGCATCATGTTTAACACTACATGTGTGCCTGTGACTTTAGTAATTTATACATGGATATATACATTGTAGCAGTGTGATCAACTGAGACTGCTGCATCATTTTGTTGTAATCATGGTTCTGAAGCAGATGGGTATTGACAAGCACTGGTCTTAAATTGCATCTTATAAATTTTCTGTTCTTAAAAAAGGGGGAGGGCTGCATTAATTAGAGTGAGGGCATTAAATAGGGAATATATGGTATGTGCACAAGTCTACTCCCAAGCTTTGATTTGATTCATGTTAGAATTCAAGATAAAATATGTACAATAATTTTCTGTGATTTTTCTGATTGGTGCATGAATGATCATGTGAACTCTATACAGTTCCCCAAGCATGTACTGCCCATGAAATGTGGCCAAAAATACTGACCTGATTATATCCAATTTTTAACAATTTTCACAGACTTTACATATCTACCTTTACTCAAAACTCTTATTTTCTGGTTTATTCACAATGTGTATAAATAAAAGGATGATTTTATGAGCCAAAAATTCACAGAAAAATTGTCAGGAAGAGCATCAAGTCTGGATAGTGTTGCGCTTTGTCAAGTACCTTCTTGTAGGTTTCAGTTAAGAGTGATGACATGATTAATTGGTGGAGTTGTCTTCATTTTGTATCTGGTCAATTATTGCATGTATATCCATCATATCTTATTCAGATCAAATAATGAAGATTCACCAATGCTATATTCACAGTTAACCCAAATAATTTACATTTTGTCAAGTGCTATATTCACAGTTAACCAGATAACTTACATTGTATCAAGTGCTATATTTAGTTAACTTAATAACTTATATTTTATCCAACTTGCATTTAAGCATTTATGCGAGATATATTTTCCACATTTGATTTGTACTTTATGATGCTTACACTAAAAAGCTGTATAAACACTGTAATAATTACTTGCCTGGTATTTTTTTTTCATCTTTTTTTCCCTTTTTTGTGATAAAAGAATATAATTCTTTCAAACTAAACATGAATGCATGTGATTTGCATGAATCTAAGATACAGACTCAATGTGTAGAAATGAGTGTGATATCTGATGCAATATCACCATAGAATCATAGTCAGGGTTAGTCTGTCTAGTATGAGTATAGAAATAAGTGTGATATCTGATGCAATATCACCATACAATCATAGTCAGGGTTAGTCTGTCTAGTATGAGTATAGAAATAAGTGTGATATCTGATGCAATATCACCATACAATCATAGTCAGGGTTAGTCTGTCTAGTATGAGTATAGAATTATACTCAAGGTTAACAAAATTAATGTAAACGATTTTGGCATTTTGCCCAGTAAAGCACCAAAAAAGGAAAGGGTTGTTTTGATAAAAATGTCACATTAAAAAATTATTAATTTTGGGTTCTACATTTAAGGTCACTATTGCAGTGAATGTTTCCTATAATAATCTTAATATCAATACTTGCCAAATATCAGATATACTTGAAATTGACTAAGATTTTATTCAGTATTTTTTTTTGGAGTTGAGACTGAATATCAGTATTGCATTTTCTTTTGACCATACATTTTATAGTTTAACATGAAGGATTCATAGTCTCTTTCTGTCTGCATGTTCTGGATTTCTTTGTGTAAATCATGATTAGAAAAATGTAGTAAAAACCCCACACTTTAAATTCTTTGATTATATATGGAGTAGCTGAATCAGACTTCATTTTTTCTTTATTTACAAAGGGAAAGGATACAGTAAGTTGTAATGACCATGTCTTGATTAATATACCGGTAATTAAAACAATGTTAGGAATTGCAGATTATGTTATAGTGTTTGCTGTTCCAATATGTTAAACATTATATTAAAAGTCTTTTATGTTTTTGTCTTTTTATACCACCCCAACTTCCAACTTAGTTAACATTTAATGGTTTTATTTATCAAAAGGGGTACAGATCAAACGTCTAGGTGTAGGTGTCTCTATCCATATGGGTACTTATCAGACTTTCAGCTGTAAGCGTCTCCATCCACAGCGGTTGAGATCAGACTTTCAGCTGTAGGTGTCTCCATCCACGGGGTGGGGTAGGGGTGTACATCATATCAGACATCTAGGTGTAGGTGTCTCCATCCACAGGGGTAGTTATAAGACTTTCAGCTGTAAGTGTCTGCATCCACAGGGGTAGAGATCAGACTTTAGCTGTAGGTATCTCCATCCACGGGGGTACATTATATCAGACTTTCATCTGTAGGTGTCTCCATCCACAGGGGTACAGATCAGACTTTCATCTGTAGGTGTCTCCATCAACAGGGATACAGATCAGACTTTCAACTGTGGGTGTCTCCATGCACAGGGGTACAGATCAGACTTTAATTGTATGTGTCTCCGTCCACACGGGTACACATCAGGCTTTCAGACGTAGGTACCTCCATCCACAGTGGTACAGATCAGGCTTTCAGCTGATTTTGTCTCCATCACAGGTGCAGAGGTCAGACTTTAATTGTAGGTGTCTCCATCCACAGGGGTACAGATCAGACTTTCATCTGTAGGTGTCTCCATCCATGGGTTGTACAGAGCAGACGTTCATCTCTAAGTGTATCCATCCACAGGGCTATAGATCAGGATTTCAGATGTAGGTGTCTCCATCCACAGCAGTACAGATCAGGCTATCAGCTGATCGTGTCTCCATCCACATGCATCGAGGTCAGACTTTAATTGTAGGTGTCTCCATCCACAAGGGTACAGAGCAGACTTTCATCTCTAAGTGTATCCATCCACAGGGCTATAGATCAGGATTTCAGATGTAGGTGTCTCCATCCACAGGGGTACAGATCAAGACTTTCAGCTGTAGGTGTCTCCATCCACAGGGGTACAGATCGGACTTTAATTGTATATGACTCCATCCACAGGGGTCCAGATCTTACTTTCAAGTGTAGGTATCTCCAGCTTCTGATTTAGTGTTGTTCTGATTTCTAAAAATAAGAAGTTCTTGTTATTTCAATTGCTTCTGATGGATGGTCATATCAGTATAAGGGTTTTCACCAAAAGACATTTTATGATGTCTAGTTGGTCTAAAATGAAATGTTGCCAATCTTGCATCCAATATGGGCCACCACAGCATACATCTTGACAATATTGTTATTGCTCAAGAAATTGTCTTGGAATCGGGGTAGTTCTTTTAAGCCACTAGAATGTCATGCCTTTATTTGCCTATTCTCCAGAAGAGCGGAGCCAATGCAGACCAACTTTATAATGATGATGCCAGTCTGTCATTCGGTATGTATGCTATTATTAAAAAGCAGATCATACTTATGTTTGCAGAACATTTTTAGGTTCACATTTCAGTGAACATAAAAAAGAAACTGGTCAAGCTTAATAATTAAATGTTAAATCTAATAAAGGCAAAATAATTGTATTTAATTTTTTTAAAAAGTCAATTGAAAGACAATTTTAACATTGTCTAGCTGTACATGAATACTTGCAAAATAGCAATCAGTATCCACAATTTCCATACAGCCAATCAAAGCAAACTGTTTCCTGACAAGATGGCACAAACTGACCCTCGGTCATTAAATCATACGAACAACTTTTGTTGTCCAAGTACTGTGAGGGAAATCTGTTCTGGAGAAATACGCATTTGATTAATCTGCAACATTAATTTTGATTTAATTACTTCTCTTATTTCCCAATATCAAATTTTGGGAGTGGAACTGACTTGTCCCAACTAGTCTACAACATTCATAATTAAAGAAAAGAGGTTCAACTCCTAATATTGTCTACAGTTTACTGGAAATGAATGCCCGGGGTTGCCAAGTGGTACAAGGTGCTCCCATTTATAGATCACTGACATCTCACTTCTTTCCATACGGGGACCGCTCCGGTGGCCTAGTGGTTAGCGCGTCCGCCTCGGATGCGGAAGGTCGCGGGTTCGAACCCCGGCCGCGTCATACCAAAAACTTATAAAAATGGTACTTAGCGTTGCCTCGCTAGGCACTCAGCATTAAGAGGTTTGTGTTAGGACTGGTCGGCCTGGTGTCGGGATAATGTGACTGGGTGGGACATGATGCTACATGTCTGCGGCATGATGCCCCAGTGCTAGACATCACTATAAACTGTCGCACTGCAGACATCGTAGCGATATGACTGAAAAATTGTTAAAGCACGTTAAAAATACAAGTCACACACACACACACAATGTCCCTATGGGTTCAAATCTCAGGCTTGGACAACGTGGGTATGTGAGAAAGCTTGCCAATAGATTCCCATGGGTTGGTGCTTCGTCCTCCATCATATCTTCTATCTGCCATGGATGCGCTGAAAAATGGCGGTAAACCCATAATCACAACTGAAAATAAAAATATTTCTATTTAACAGGATCGTTTTCTTTTTCTTTTTTTCGGAGAAAGAGTTGCCATTGTTTAAGGACCTCATATACGTAAACTGATCAAAACAGTCAAAATTAAATCAATTGAAGTTCTTAAAAGCCGATAGCAATTGTGTTAACTCTCAGTGAAGAATCGTTCTTTGTGCATGTAATTCTGTGTGTGTGTGTGTGTGTGTGTGTGTGAGAGAGAGAGAGAGAGAGAGAGAGACTGCAAGGCTACCCACTCAAAAATAGCATAACTCTTTGAAACATTTGGTCTAGAACTCTTCAGTTTGATTCACGTTGTTTGTGTTTTAATTCTCTGCAGTATCGGGGTCCATTTTTAATAAATTCCTTTGAGAAACCTGCTTACTATCTCTTTAAATCCCAACCCTAGCTTTAGCTGATCTGTATTTTCCTTTTTTCCTTAAAAGTTTTTTTGCCATTCGAGGAAAGCTTCCGTATTTCATAGGTGAGTAGATTAAGTCATAACTAGTAAAAGGTAGAAGATTATTTAAATTGAAATTACAACTGAAGAGGATATGTTAACTTCCTTCTGTTTCCGATCTCATTCCAAACACGAAAATACGACCATTGGCCTACATCCAGAGCTTGTCTAATCGTGAGGCCAAAATAAGCAATGCAGTCGTGCATGAATAATTCGTCTTAAGGTTACTATACATAATAATGTTAACAAGTGACTGTTGTTGTGGGGTTTAACGCCATTTTTCAGCACATGATAGGCTATACATGGCGGCCAGTATTAATGGTGGAGGAAGAACCCGCAGACAGAGGTGCACTCTTAATTATGGTCTTTAATTTATTCAAAGCCTCCTGACATTTTTCAGACCATAAAAACCTGGTTTTCTTGCTCAACAAATTGGTCAGGAGTTCAGCAATTATGGAAACATTAGAGCAAAATTTCCGAAATTATCCAGTCATATCCAAAATTGCATCAGTTGGCTTTTTACTGATAGGCACAGGGTCCAGAGATAGCCTTGACCTTAACTTCTATTGGTTTAACTTAACCGTGTCCCACAATGTGTCCTAAAAATGTAACACAACTATGCCAGAATTCACCTTTACCTAAACTAATTGTCAAATTTGCATCATTGAGGCGATCAAAGAATTTCCTAATGGTTTCCAATTGATTTTGCCATGTCGTTGTAGATGACGTCATCGATGTAAGTATCACAATTATCTGGACCAGATGTAATCATGTTCATTATACGTTGGAAATTTGAAGGCGAACATTTGATATCTAATGGCTTTACTTTATATTGATAAAGTCCATCTGAGTTACAAATGCTGAAATTTCCATTGCCCTTTCTGTCAGTGGAATTAGTCGGAATTCTTTCAAATGGTCAAACCTGGTGACATATTTTGCATATCCAATTTTGTTAATGCAGTCATTGATTCTTGGCATTGGAAATTAATGTTTTTTTGACACTTCACTTTTCTATAGTTGGTGCAGATGCGTTAAGTTTTATTTGTTTTCAGCACCAGAATACATGGTGAACTCGAGTTACTTTGACTAGGTATGTTCAAAAACTAATTCAAAAGGACTAAAACATAATGATTCTTGAACTGCGATTGCCTAAAAGCAAACAACAGTAAATGAATACATTCGTCTCAATTTTTTGCTGTCTCAATGCAATATGACCGAGTCATATTCTTCAAAGTTTGGTGAAATCTTTCCAAAACCTATTGACTTTTAGGGTGATAGGCAGAAGACCCATGTTTAACTGGCTGGATAATTCCAGACATCAAATTTGACCATTGGTCAGATTGGCCAGAGTTAGGAAGGTCCAATACTATAAAAACTTATTTAAAAGAGTCATTAAAGCTTGTACTATGGCTTTAGTTTTAATATTCGTCAAAGGAATTGCCTCTATCAATCTTGTGGACGCACGCATTGTGGTCAACAATTATTGACTTGGTTTTGGTTAGGGGCATGACACAGTCTACTATTTTTGTGCGAAATGTTTCGTCAGATGCAGGAATAAGTTGCAAATGAGCCTTAGGTATCTTCAGATTGGGTTTTCCTACCATTTGACCAGTGTGACAAGAACTACAGTATTTACAAACATCACTTTTAATCTTTGGCCAATAAAAGTGATTAAAGATTATTTGATAAATCTTAATGACCCCTAAATCATCCGTCCAAGGATTTCATGGACTAGACTAAGCATTTTATGTCGATATGATTTGGGAACAACAATTTGATGGCTTACTGACCACTCGTAACCATCGGGTACCTCAGGTGGTCTCCATTTTCTCACAAGAACCACACGTTTCACAAAATATAAAACATGTACTTGTGTGGCTTCAGTTTCGCTAATATCCCTCTTAAACAAACAGGAGATCTCAGGGTATTTTTCCTGTTCGCCAGTGGTAAACAACACAATATGAATTAATATATAAGTAGTAGTAGGAAAGGAGGATACAAGCTCCGGGACATTATAAAAGTTCCAAACAAATGTCCGATGTCAAATGCCTTTAATCGAGGTGAACATATAATTTGCAATTTTTTAGAAATTAAAAATTTTAAATTCATGTAGTGTTACGAGCCTATGCTCCTAAAATAAGTAACAGAAAAGAGTGAAGACAACAAGCTTTGTTGTTGTTGTGGGGCTTAACGCCATTTTTCAGCACACGATAGGCTATACATGGCGGCCAGTATTAATGGTGGAGGAAGAAACCGGGAAATCCTCGGAAAGAACCACCGACCCACGAGAAGCTACTGGCAAGCTTTCTCACATATCCACATTCGCCAAATCCTAGACTCGAACCCACGCAGACAGAGGTGAGACAGATGGCAGTGATCCGTAACGGAGAGCGCTTTAGACCATTCGGCCACTCGGGGCCCCACAACAAGCTTTGTAAAATTTAACAAATAATTTATTTCCCTAGAATACAAGGTGAAAAATGAGAAAAAGAACTTACGGTATTGCGAATTAAATCCAAAAATAATCAAAGAATTAAAGACACAAGTCCTAGTAATAAAATGTTCAAGTCACGAAGAGATCCAAAATTGAAGGCGATGAAGTGTCTGTTATAGCCTACGAAGTACTGATGTGTCAGCAGTCTCCTGTTGAATCACAGAAATATTATTCCAGGTTTGAATTCGGTATAAATTCCAATGAATGTCTTTATCCAAGAATTTTATCAGAACACTTTTGTATTTCCAGAGAAAATAATCACTTGAATTCAATAATCTGAAGAAAATAAAATTCAGCCAAACTGGTCACAACATAATACAACTTAAAGTGCTAGATGTTAAGGCACAACTGGTAAAATCCTTACAGTCATAAGATAATATAGTTCTCTATTTGACCTCAGGTCATAATTAACATTTTCTAAAAACAACCATTACCTAATAACCTTCTAGAATGATCTAATGAGCCTTGTTTACTTACAACATAATAATCTATAAAATTCACTTGGGAATCTACAAAACCCTGACCCTGATCAACATATTTACTCCTTCTGTGTTTACCTGAATAACAATTCGGTTAATAAGCTCATACACATGGAGAAAAATGAAGCTATTATTAGTTGTTTACATAAATGAAATAAAAAAAATAAAAAAAGTCAATCAGGTCAAGCAGAAATAAACTCAGTTTTTGACAAGGTCAAGTCCAGCAAACAATGTTATATTACAATAACATGGAATGGAATAAAACAATTTAAAACTTACAGACAAACAATTAAATAAAATATACATGAGAGTAGTGTATCCCTATTACCATAAAAAGACAATACTTACCCACCCCCCCAAAACTGAATTACTTATTTAAAATCAAACTTTTGATTTATGCTAAATATTTTTTTTTATTTTAAATTTAACATACAAAACTTACTGTCATTTGCAAGTCTTTTTGAAAGATCATTTTCAAAATCCCCAAAGTCAAAATCTGTTATACAATAACTTTGTACCAAAAACATTTTTAAAGAAGAAATATGTCAAGTATGGTACCAACTGAAGCTGTCGATGTTATTGGTTTTGATAAAACCAGTGAGATAACCTGTGTGGATACGAATATAAGGAATATAAAGGCAGTACTGAAGAAAATACATGAAGTGGAAACCAAGTGTTTCAGAACCCAAAGGTAACATGTGCAATTAGTGGAAAAAATCAGTCATAAAGATACTAATGCAAAGATGCAAAAACGTTATGGAGCAGTATAACATAAATTAACACTTCACAACTGGAATTAAAATTATGAATTCATGATCTCTGTTGACTTGGAAGTGAAACTGCCGTGGGCAATGTTGCTGTGCCTGAAAGAAGATTCTTTAAAATATCTTCAGTTCTTCATCATCTACAGTTGTCAAATTTTGCAGATGGCTTGTACTTTGAATAAGGAAAAAAGGCTGTAGATGTGGAATCAAAAGGTCAAAGGTAAAGGTCAGTGACTGAAAGAAGAAAAATGGTTTATACTAATATTTTTCATCAAAGACCTAGAGCAAACTTTGTGGCTGAATTGCATGTAGGGCAAGGTAGAAGCCTATTGGTTGGGGTTAAAAAAAATCAAAGGTCAAGGTCACTGTGGCTGAAATATTCAAAGGTTCAGCACAAAAATTTCAGTTATCTAAGTAGAGGACTATTAAATTGTGTGTATGCCTGTTAAAGGCCATTTACAATACTCTTCTTTGATACTTTATTCATAGAAATAAGGGAAATATTATCTTATTCTTCTTGTATAAAAACCCAAGAAGAATGAAGATTAGTATTAATTCAAGAAATAAACGAACTTCATTAAAGGTTTGATCCAAGTAAAGATTGGTCACAGGGGGATAGTCAGAGTAAACTATTGAAGATGTTGAAAAAAACGATTTCGTTCGAGATGACTGATGAGGGATAAACGGTTGTTCATTTATTTTCGCTTTTTCTTTCTTCACAATTTGGAAAATATAAAAACATACAGAGCTCGGGTAACCTCTGCTAGTATGACATGATGATGAAGAAAAGCATAACATTCTCGCGCTTTTATTGCTAATACATTTTGAGGAAAGCGCACTATTCTATGGTTTTGATATTCATTTACAAAGTTTTATTTTTTCCCCCATTTTTTGTGGTTCATTTATATCCTGGCTTTTAACCTTTTACACCAGTATAAAATATTTTTTTGGTCGTGGACATTGTCAAGGAGATACTATATCACCACACCCATCTTTGTTGTTGTTGTTGTTGTTGTTGTTATAGGGTTTAACGCCATTTTTCAGCACAAGATAGGCTATACATGGCGGCCAGTATTAATGGTGGAGGAAGAACCCTGGAAAACCCCGGGAAGAACCACCGACCCACGAGAAGCTACTGGCAGGCTTTCTCACGTACTCACGTTAGCCGAGCCTGGACTCGAACTCACGCAGACAGAGGTGAGATGGCAGTGATCTGTAACGATCAGCGCTTTAGACCACTCGGCCACTCGGGGCCCCCCCATCTTTGTTATTTGTTGTTGAATTACTAGCTCATCAAGCTATGAAAGGTATTTTAATAAAATAATAATGAACACTGATTTTCACAATATGCTGATATTTTATGTTGGAAATGACAATTCAATGTTTCTGAAAACTGATTTTAAACTGAAATAATTTACTTTGCAAATTTTCCTTGGTGAAAATGAAGCCATATTGATTAATTTTCGACATCAGGGAGGTGCTAAAAGGTAAAATTTAGTCTAAAAACCTTAGAATATATCTACTTAGAATAAGGAATAAGGGAGCATGATTTCAATCAAAGAAATTCAGTCAAATTTGTTTTCCTTAAAACTGATTTTCCACTAATTGCACAATGAAGCTACAGCACAATTACACTGAGGACATGACCAAGTCCTAATTGGCCTGCTGAGTTCTTTTAAAATAATGAATTGTTAACAGTTCTTTAGGCAGGCTGTTTCAGGCTTGGGTGTCACATATCAAGGAGAGCTTGCCGTGCATAGTGGTCTTTACCCTTAATATTGTCGACAGATTTTGGTGTCAAATATTATATGTGTTGGTTTTAACGTGAGAAATATATTAAAGTAATTACATGTAGGTGTTTTGTTGTGAAAGATCTTATATATGTTGGTTGTCATGTATCTTAATGCAGTGCTTTTCTTAGTAGAGAAAGATGTAAACTATTTAAATGATCAAACACAAATGTTTGTGCCATACACTGATTTTTCTCATTTTATTAGCATTTATTTTGCTACAGAAATGCTAAATAATGGAGTATTAATTTAAAATTTGACCCAGTAAAGCATTTATATATCATTAACGTAATATCAGTGAGCAAGTAGTGGTTGAAGTGTTGCAGAGACATTGAATTGTTTTGTTGAATTCTGATAGATCATAGATATGTGGTTGCTACAATTTAGTTGTTAGTCAGTATCTACTCCAAGGATTTTCACTGTTTTCTCATGGCATTTCATGTTGTTCTGTGCTGAATTATAAAACAAAAAATCCAAATTGTTTTCATTAACAATGTCTGTGTACTTTCTGGGTATTGGCTTGCATACTAATGACTGCAAACCAGTCAGGAAGCATACTGTTCTCATTTCGAGTAATAAATTTGAGATTATTTTCATCTTAATGGATGGAAGATGCAATGTTGCCATCAGCAAATTATAGAATGTTGTTTTGTTTAGTCAAAGAAAAAAAAAGTGATTTATAAATATATTAAATACGAGAGGTCCCAATATTGAACCTTGAAGTTCTCCTTTGAAGGTTTTAACCAACCTGCTATTTGAGAATACCAGTTGAATACGTTATTATCAGTTAGACATCTGGTTTTAAATCAGTTTCATATATTTCTGATCAATATTACTAGCTTTCGTATTTTCAGTTATGAAGATGCGCTGGTGACAATCGAAGTCCTTGGACACGTCCGGTAGGATTGCACCAACACGGGAGCCAGTGTCTCTAAGATTTCCTCCTTTCTGTTCTATAATTTTGACATATATGCCCTTTTCTAACAGCAAAAAGAAAACTACGAAATGTATTGCCAAAATGCAATTGGAGCTGATTGCATATAAGCTTTTCAAAAATTTTGCAAGTGTGTAATCTATATGATACGATTTTTTGTGATTGGGATTACCTGTGCTTTTTTTTTTAGGACGATATGAAACTTGCCCTTGGGCAATACAAGTATTATGGAGTATACTAATTTCTCAGCATAAAACTGGTGACGTACTTTGATTTTCTTTTAGCAGCTATGTTGTCAATACCTGGAGTATCAAAGCATTTCATAATTTGAAAACTTGTTATGACAGTCAGTACATTTTTCAGTTTGAGAGTTTGTTAATTGTTGATATCATTAATAGTCTGGTGAATAGTTGAGTGTGAATAGTTGAGTTATCTTTGAGTTAATTTGGTCCGATCAGGTTGCAGTATTAATGTAGTATTCATTGAGAATTTTGCAGACTTTAGTTTAGTGTGGCGTCACAACTCAAGTTGGAAGGTTTGGTCTTTTTTGGGTGGGGTGGGGTGGGGTGATTTATGTTTTTTTGCAGCATGATTTCAATGGCATCTTATAGGAGCTTTCATCTGCCGTATGCAACGGCATCATCAAACGTGTCAATGACGTGAAAAGGTATTTTATAAACATCATCAAGGATGTTTTCTCATCAAAATTTATGTAGCTTCTTAACGTGATTTTCTCACGTCTTTTTTAAACACGATACTTTTAGTGTTGTGAATGCTACATTATTCTATTGGAAAAGAAATGTGTATTGTTATTAGCAATGAATATTGTTATATATATATATATATATATATATATATAGTATATATATATATATATATATATATATATATGGTATATATATATATATATATATATATAAGATATTGTGACGTATATTTACTTTTCATTGTTTGTTAGGTAAGTTTTTAATTTTTTTTTTATATTTTATTATATGCAATTGATAATGTAACGTTGTATGTTGGACTTGACCTTGTCCAAAATCAAGTTCATTTTCTACTTGGCCTGAATCATTGATTTTTGTTATTCTGTGAACAACTAATACATAACAAAACAGTTTCCTTTGAGTATGGGTTAACTATTAGGATTATTATTTTTTTCTTAGTCAAGCACATTGTATTTACCACATTTTATATTCTAATTATAAATAAGATTTTATTTTGTAAAGATTGTGTACCTTCTGGGAGGTTATTTTCCATTAGGAAATAGTTGTTGTTTTTTTTAATTAAAAAAAATGTCAATTGTGATCTAAGGTCAAGTAGAGAACTATATAATCTTGTTACGGGAAAAATTATTTATTCGTGCTGTAAGATCTTAGCAAAATCAGTTGTATTATTATTGTGTCCAGAAATTCATTTGGGCTGGAATTTATTTATTCAAAAATTATTTAATTCCAGTGATTCTTCTCTGGAAATGCAAAGTGCTCTTCCAAATTAACATTCTTGGATATAGAGACTTGAATTTATACTGAATTTTCAAATAAGGATAAATCTTTGGATTGTATTATTGTGATCCAACAAAAGACTGTTGGTACATTACCACTACACGGGCCACAACAGGCACATCAACACCTTCATCGTTAGATTTAGTAAAGATTTCACTAAAGTTTATTCAGAACTTTAATCATTAGGACTTGTGTTTTGTAATTCTATGAGTATTTTGGATTTAATTCGCAACACCGTAAGTTCCTTTTTTACATTTTTACTTTGTATTCTAGAGAAATAACTTATTTGTTGAATTTTACATTGCTTGTTCCATCTCACTCTTTTCTATCATTTATTTTAAGACCATAGAGTCGTAATAGTATTGATTCAGTTTGGTTACATTTTAAACTTTCAATGCGTTGGAAAGATATGTTAAAAAAAAATAGTGCGTCCTCCACTGAATCATGGCTATGGTCAGTGTAAAGTATACTTTGTCCTACACTGAATCGTGGCTATGGTCGGTGTAAAGTATGCCTTGTCCTCCACTGAATTGTGGCTATGGTCAGTGTAAAGTATGCCTTGTCCTCCACTGAATCGTGGCTATGGTCAGTGTAAAGTATGCCTTGTCCTCCACTGAATCGTGACTATGGTCAGTGTAATGTATGCCTTGTCCTCCACTGAATCGTGGCTATGGTCAGTGTAAAGTATGCCTTGTCCTCCACTGAATCGTGACTATGGTCAGTGTAATGTATGCCTTGTCCTCCACTGAATCGTGGTTATGGTCAGTGTAAAGTATGCCTTGTCCTCCACTGAATCGTGGCTATGGTCAGTGTAAAGTATGCCTTGTCCTCCACTGAATCGTGGCTATGGTTAGTTTAAACTATACCTTGTCCTCCACTGAATCATGGCTATAGTCAGTGTAAAGTATACCTTGTCCTCTATAAATGTGCTTTGTCTTATAGCCTGGAAATAAAAGAATATGTGAGATTTGGCATATCTGTATAGTAAAGTATTAAAGCAGAGGTAAACGCGTTTCGTCCATGTGATCAAACTATTCTTCAGTTCTTTGATACGGCCTCAGTGAGCAATATAAGTGTAAATTTTATCTCATTGTGATTGTTCTATACTGTTATTTTTTTAAATTACTAACCCATACGTGTATAAGCTCATGAAATTCCGCGACCACTCGAATTTGACTTTGGTTTTGTAAGGCCACCAAAACCACGTGACCTTTCCTACCTTCTGTCACGTTACTATAAGCGTGTTCTGACGTCTTGGAAACTGACTGACGCAAACATGACTCGATATTAGTCTGAGGAGTAGGTCAGCTTTCACTTTCAGATTTGAACATCTTTGTTCCGCCAACAAAGATGAAACCATGTTAATGTGAGATACGTGAGCCACATCTTCACTGAGATATTCCTATTCCGTCCGAGACATGAAACAGGAAGATGTGGTTTAAGGTATTTATCAAATTTAATTGTACCACTACAGCTATGAGTTTAGATTAAAGTACATACCAGTGCGAGACTTTGACGATGACACATGCTTTTCTTTCCTGTCTAAAAATAATATATCTTGGTATGAAATAAAAAGCGTGTTTCTAAAGACTGCCAAAATGTCAACATACTGCGATATGTCAGTGAATATGAAAATTTCACTGAGATAAATGTGGCATAAAAGATGTTCGTTTTTAAATTATTATTATTTTGTGTGAAAATATGCTGTCGTCTTATAGATTATGAGGATAAAAATGTTTTCTTTCCTTGTCCATTTTCTCACTTTAATAGATATCACAAAACTTGCGAAAATATGCCACTTAAGTATAATTCTGAACAATAGTCTCTAGCGTTGAATCTTTATTTGTAGAGTTAAATAGACTTGTGTATGGTTTAATTTAGTATTTTAATAGTAAGTAAAGTTGCTTATAAGAACACTATTTTCATGTCTGTAATAATAAATCAATCCTGTATTAAATGTGTCTTAGTACAAGTTTAATGATGCTACTAATTTCATTGAAATTTTATATTTGTATAATATCATCATTTAACTTGGAAAAATATATGATGATCATATTAATAATGATGATTTGGAAGAATTTATTATTATTATTATTATTATTATTATTATTAAACAAATTACGAACAAGTAAAGAAGCAATAATCTCAGAATAAATTTTGTAGCCTGTGTTATCTGACATAAACATATTTGGTCGAACCTGATACTTTTACTTCCATCTGATTGTAAACCGAAATAATTTTGACAGTTAACACTGCACTCTTTTTAACATGAGAGAAATGTAAAATGTAAACCTAAAATTTAGATTTACAGATTTATCTTAAATGAGTCAAAGGTTTTTCATCTGGATCCAGAGTTTTGCTGGAAAATGTGGATCAAAAACCTTTCCTTAAATTTAAACTATTATAATGCAATGATCGTACCTATGGTACTATAGTTAATTAATTTACATGTAATTTCTGTGCATAATATGTGAAATGTAGGGAAAAATGGCATGACATTCATGATCAGAATACAGTGAATATTGTTAACTTATAACATTTCACCCTCAGCCTTATGTAATAGTGTGTGTGTGTGTGTGTGTGCGTGTTTAGGTTGCGACAAAATATACAGTTTTTTACACCCTGAAAAAAAGTCCCTCACAAAAATGCTCATATTCAGATCTTGTAGTATTTGCTTTCTCTCCTTCTCATGTAATCTACTGTTTTCAAACACAGACTCAAAGGGTTTAAAATCATAATTATTTTACTGGTCTACAACAACCACCAAGATAACATTTGTACTCACCTGCCGAAATTTAACTAATCTGCGCTCTTTCATATGTCCCTAAATGTTGAGTGCAGAAACTGCACAACATTACAGCCTTTTCTGCCATTGATATATTTTTTTTTTCCAAAATTTTTCTAATTTTTTTTTAACTTTCCTCTTGATCATTTTTACGACTGAGCTTTTTCTTGCCATCAGATAGTTTCTGACGTTTATGGGGAAGCCGCTGAAGCTCAGTTGGAAGAGCGTCAAGGGTCGTGGGTGCCTACCAGCCCAGATTGGCTGCCTCGGTGTTCCTCGGCATGATATTGCCAGCAATGTGTTTAAAGTGCCGTTAAAACCGATTCTCCCCAACCCCTAAACAAACAAAAATCTGTATCTCATCCATCCCCCCCACCCCACCCCATGCCTTTGCAACCGTTTGGAGTGGAATTTAATACCACCTACTCCCAGGGGAGAGAGTAAAATTAGTTTTCATAGCCCACTTTCTTACAATGAGTGAAAAATGATCAACAACTAGAGAACGATAAAACCTGCTTCTCTATATAATTGTCCATTATTCCTTCACGAGACCTACACGACCTTTTACGATTAGCCAAACTTTGGCTAGCCTAGTACCCCTGTCCTATTTGGTTCAGTTATTGCATTTGTCGAGGGTATCAGTTTAATTAGGTGTGAGTGCTGTTTTGGCAATCAGTACTGGATCGCTTGATGCATGGATGAACACAAGACATTTATACCGCGGGCATTCATTGTACCTCGTCAAGTGCAGTCTTTTCAAATACTCAGTTAACAGTTAACATAATACACAGGATAGTTACCCAACAAAAGATATTCCAATACATGTTTGATAGAGTGACTCAAATACACATCTTGTCTGACATACATGAACATGTATAACGATTAAGGTGTAACAATACAAATGCTGATTAGGTAAACTTGTCTTTAACAAGCCTTCGTTTCCCTATGGACTTGTACATGTAAATGTGAACAGCGCTTCCATCTAGAGTGATTCGTTACGGAGGCGATGGCAATTCGTATATTCAAATATTGATGTATGCTATAATATCAAGTTTTGTGCAATAAATAAACAACAAATTTGATGGAGTGAATGAACTTGAAAATCGAATTTGAAAGTTATTTGAGTAGAATAAAAATATGGCATAATTTGTATTACTGGTAATTTTAAAGAATACAAAATATAACTTAACACACGTGTCAGAAGAATACAAACCTGGTCTATAAATGCAGATAATAGTAGGGTATATGGTCAAACAGTGCATCCCTTCCCTATATATAGTTAAATAACTAAGGCGAAGGCAGACGAAAGAGCACTCCACATGAGCTTTATTTACTTTGCAATAGCGGTTCCCAACCTTCCCGAGTATGAGGACCCCTTCTTAACTTCATGCTAATAGTTTTATTTTGATGCTTTAAAGCTCAATTGGAAAAAATCCGCCCATTCCCCCTCCCTTGTGTGTGTGTTGGGGGGGGGGGACTGAGGTCCCCAGATTGAGAACCACTGCATTATATCGTTTAGACACCGTTGTAACAAGAGAAGTAACCAATTCAGAAACATATCCCGGTTCTGTCACTCTTTAAACACCCATCGATTGACCCTATGCATCCTACGTGCCAAAAGTGAAACACAAAATAGACACAGTCGTGTACAATAAGTTACACAAAATAGATATAATCGTGTACAATAAGTTACACAAAGTACAGTTATACATAACGGGAAGAAGAAAGGAAACGAGAAGAGATAAATACAAATACAAATTCAAAATGGGGAAAGAGAAAAGAAGAGAAATGCAAATGAAATACAGATGCAGGAGGAAGAAATAGAAACGCAAATGCAAAGAGAAAAGAAGAAAGTGAAATGCAATTTAAATTGAAAGAATTAGAACAGAAAAGCAGAATGTACCTCATCCTCTAAGTTCAGGTTTTATGTAAACTAAAAACATTATATTGGTACCCCCTTTTAAAAAAAAGACGTAGATCAATATTCTCCTTATTTAGCAAAAACAAAATTACAAAGGACAAAACATCATTTGACTTTATTATTAGAGTGTGTATTTACTAGCAAAGTTCGTGAAGTCTATGCATCACTGTAAATAGAACAAACTGCTAATTATGAAGTGGTTAACGAATGTATTTTGTAGGGTTTTGAGTTGGTGCCTGAGACATATCGACAGAGGTTCAGGAATTGTAAAAAAAAAAAAAAAACTGGGAAAACCCGTGTCGTATCAGTAAGAGAAAATGAAAATCTGTTTGATATGTGGTACTCAGCTGAAATGGTGGATGAAGATTTTGATAACCTTAGACAACTCATATCAGTTGAAGAGTTAAAAAATTGCGTCAGGAACTATCATCATGATCAAAAGGTAGAAAGTTTGGAAGATGCCTATCATACAGTTAACCATTATTTCTTGTCTCATAAAGTTTCATTGTCAAGAAGTCTTCCACTCTGCAGCTTGTTTTTTTGCAGAAAAAAACAAGCAACTTTTAGAAATCTTCTAATAGCACTGGTCAGAAATCCTTATCTCTTCGTACGTACACCTATTGCAATAAAACAGAGCACGCTATTTCTGATTGCTAGAAACTGTAAAAAAAAAAAAAATGCATCTAAAGAATTACAGAGCTATTCCAAGTGATCTTTTTTCCAAGAGGTCAAGGTCACAGTCTAGCAATGCTTATTGATTCAAACAAACCTCAGTCTGATATTATTATAAGAATTTTTAACCGTTGATGTCGAAAGGTTTTAAATCATTTATTGGTGAATCTGATAAATCTACCTCTATTAAAATACTAAGGGACACATAAGCGTCTCAGTGTCTTTTACTATCAGGTAGTTTTGCTTGATCTGATATGTCTTCTTCTGGTAAAAGTGTTTTAATTTAGGGAGTAGAGTGGTTTATTCTTGTTAAAGTTCCTCTCAATTTTGTCAATTTGGCATCTGACTTAGTTTTTAGGACCCTTGACGGTCGGGGCGGCTACGTCTTTAATCATTGAAGATATTCATTATTGCTAGGTTGTGGTTAATCCACTTGTAACTGACAAACGTTGTTTAGATCAACAAAACAAAAAAAAAAAAAAAAAAAAAAAAAAAAAAGTAAGTGACAAATTACACCATTAACATTCCTGGGAGGGAAAAATAGAAACAAGTTTGCACTATAAATATGTTAAAGATGTATGTTGATAGACTTAGCCCGCTTAATCATTCAGTCAATATAATTGTTGATGCAAGTAATGTAGGGGTTGGCGGAATGTTAATTAAAGAAGGCAAAAATGGTGTTGATAATCAAGTGTGCTAAATTTCTGAAAATGAAACAATCACCATATAAATTATTTCACTACTGAGGAGTGCTTAGCTTTAATATCGACTTTGGAAGACTTTGAAATGTATGTTAATTCAGACCCTTCTGCAAATACTGTATTCATAACCCCATTACTTTCATTAAGAAAGTGAAAACAAAAATCAGATATTGATGAGATAGGGTGTCATGTTGCAGGAATACAACATTGACGTTAGGCACATCAAAGGCAAAGATAATCTAATTGCAGATGCACTTTGACGTGCATGGAAGTAATATACTGCTTTATTTTGTGTATATGTATGTGTCATTTGTATGACATCTTATATTGTAAGGGTCATGTGTACGTTTGACTAATATATAAAAGAAACTTTACTGTATCTATCTTTCTGTTTGTTTATGAAGGGAGCTGTAATATATACTTATGATGTTTCTTTAACTTTTGTTCCATGACTGTAGATTGCAATGAGCTATAACACAGATTAATTATTTGTTTTAGTATACTATATATTGAACCTGTGCACAGTTTGGGGTAATTTCCCATTGGATGATCAAGTCAGGTGGGTTGTGTTGCGGCATAAGTTACGTAGAGAGGTATTGCGAAATAGAGTCGTAATAGATTTGTGGACCTGTTTATAAAGAGACGATTGATCCATTCTTATGACATACTATTCCTATTTCTTGTACTTTTGCTGTATCTTGGCTATAATAAGTAGCTCCATCAACTTTTGATACCTTCTGCAGTAATATATGTTCTGTTTTGATTTTCGAATATGTTAAAGTTTCTTCCTGAGTTTTGAAATAGATTTTGATTAAATTAACTTGTTTAAGGTTCATATTTTTTCTAACAAATGCCAAGCCTTTGTCCCTGTGGTTTCACAATAGATACAAATTCGCATGAATGGCATGTTTAACTTGCGCATTATGTTCATGCACTTTTTATCATATATGTTATGTTCTAGAAAACTCGTATTGTTTCAGGAACTCAAAGTTTTCTTGCTGTTTGATACTGCTATCCATCTATTGAGATTCCGTCATTTATGTTCATGGAATAATGTTTTCTGCCGGCTCCCAGCTGTCAAACGATTCATCATATAGCACAGCTTTGTATACGCCATCCTGGTCGTTCTATAGAGATAACTCGTTCTCGTAAAAAAAATGTCTCTATCCTCTCCGTTCGAGTCTTGTAGTTGTAAACAACTTGATCACGTATTAACCTTGCCTGATGTTGAATATTTCCACAGTGAAGTAGGGAAAAAAGTCATTTACAAGAGTGTTTCTTCCAATTTCGAAATTCTCACTATTACACCAATTTTTAATTTGGAGCTCCACGTGTATCATTCATCCAACGAGGAACTAGACTTATCCATACTTCTATTTTTACCTCTCCCGATTCAACTGGAATTACATCTAATCATGTGGGGAAAAGTGTTCTTGTATCAATCAATTAGCTTTGGAAAAAAAGTCAACTCGTTTGCTTGTTCATTCTATGTGAAATACGATAATAAACCTGCGTCACGTACTATTTGTATTTAGTGTCAGTTTATAGCTTTGTTGGATTTGAGTGATTGTTTGTTGATTATGTCGAGTCGGTGTTGGGAAGATGTTTCACCGCCCGAATAATTAGCCAGTTAGTAGGGGCAGATGCCATAATGTACAGAATTCACGAGACTTTATGACATTATGGATTAGTTTCGTGAAAATGGTCTTTCCCTAATTTTTAAGATATGGAATTATCTGGACCTTTTTAGGTATACTTGTTTCGTAATTTGAGATAAGAATAATTCTTTGTATAAGGTGTTTCGGTCGTATTTCGTATTGCATGGCATGAAGTACTAATATTCGGTTTAGAATGGCTTGCTAAAAAGTCCTATAAATGTGATACAATTAAACGATGCAGGTGTGAAATCAGAGTATTTTGATGCGTGGTCATTATGTGATTGGACGAAACTCCTGCAGTTATTTGATTCGCTCAGTGGAGAGACCCTCTTGCGTCTAATAATACGTACATCAAGTTTTAAGCATTCCGTTAAACCTATCCACAACATGTTTTTTGTCCTAGTAGATTAAAAAATACTCGAAGTTTTCTCTTTCAAACGAATCCTTGGATCTTGTTTTAAAAACAATTTCCTTTATTCTATTTGTATCTTTTCGTCTCTCTCTCTTTGAAGATATATTGGTATGTCAATTCCCTTTTTCGTTTTTACTCAGCGAGCCCATGCGTATTTTGAAAACGATAACACACACACACACACACACACATATATATATATACACGCACACACTATCTGTCACTCAAGATTTATTTATCTCCAACTTGTACGTTTAATTTGCTTCCATGCTAACAATGTCTGCTTGCCACTGGTCATCTGGGTGATTAACATTGACTGTGTTGTAGGGAAATATTATTCTAGCTTGCTGGTGTAGCGTGTAAGAAGATTGTTCGGTTATCATTCTTTCAATTTATGGATTCTTATTTTACTTTTGTTCCGTTTAATTTGTTTCAACAACTGATTGATGCTTGTAAAAGTAAACGTACTTTTCCCATAATTCAATGCCATGACTATTGTTCTTTGTCTTAGTAAAGTGCAACATTTATTAGCCTACATCATCTTTGACGTCAGGTGTTTTAAACGGTATAAAAATTGTCGTCAGTGTACTTTATGCTTAACAAATTTTCTTTTGGAGTGATTAATAATCCAACAGAACAGCCATCTACTGCTGGTAGTTTTATTTTGATCAATATGGAACATTTGTTATCGATCGTTCCAAACGCATCAATGATTTCACATGGATGTCAAATTTTGTCATTCCAACTGATGATTCAAAAACAGCTACTTTGTACACAGAGTCACCAGGTGCTGTCTTTAACCTTATATGCTCATTTGTTTCTCGGTTACTTTGACATTATCAAAATCGTTCAGTATTTTGCGATACTGAAACACTTTAATACGTGTGTGTGTCTAAAAATAGTCTGTTAGGAACTACTTCAATTGTAAACAAACAATGGACGCAGACGCCAGCAAATTTTGATTTATTGGATTTTTCTATGTATGACGTCAACAAGCTGTTTGAACCATCTGAAAGTAGAGATGCTAAAGTTGACGATGTGGATGAATTCATATTCACAAAAGAAACTTTCAGCTAAGCAAGGGACTGAACATGATATCCGAAATGTTTCAGCGATGGCTTTTTATGACAAGGAACGTGAGACGCGCTGCATTGAACGTATAATTTTGGATCTTTTAAGCACGTATTAGCATAGATGTTTCTAACGACTGACAAAGCGAGTGGTTCTGACTATAAGCCATTCTCTTTATATTCTATAAAAAATAGCATACAAAGGCATCTTAAGGCTAAGTTGCACCATATCTCTCTTAGAGATCGTCCTTTTCACAAGTCAGTGGAAGCAGTAAATGAAAAACAAATGCAACTGAAGAAGACTGGTTTTGGAAGAAAAGCAAGGCCACCAGAGCCAATAAGCCACGATGACGAAGAAACTTTTTTTCCGCTGGTGAACTGAGCTTTCACACACCCGTTGCTTTGTAATTTTCACTCTCCTACTTTCTTGGGAAAATGTTTGAATTTAGAGGCCGAGACAAGCACAGAAAACTAAAGTTTGGAGATGTATCAGTTTTAACAGATTCCACCGTACCCAATATCTTCAATATTCTGAGAGGGATAACAAAGCCTTTGACGGTACTGGGCGGGATGCCTACAGATTCAAACAGCACTGGAGTGAGACCCAATTCACCTTTACCTGCAGTATTTGAAACTAAGTCCGTCGGAAATGATGGATGATGACAACCCCTTTTATTTGACCTCAGTTCCAATGTAGAAACTGACAGAAGCTTCCCAAATATGGTAATCATATTTCTACAGATTCAGTTAATGTCCTTTATTTCAAATTAAAATATAAATAAAGCAAAAACAAAGTAGTAAAAACGTTTCAGATACCGTAATGAATAAATGAAAATAAATACATACGAAAGTAAACAAAAAGGTTGGGAAAAATCTTTAATAAAGTGTGTGTTCTTCACATACTAAACAATTTCCACAATTAAATGCATCAATGAAAGTTGCAAAATATAAGAAAACAAAGATATTTTTAATAAAGTTAGTAAAAGGAAATATTTGTATAAAAAAACCTGAAAATTAAAAGTGTACATTACAAAAAAATTTAAATAAAAATATATTTTACTAGACAAAATATTAAAAGTTGTAGGTATTATCACAGACCAGTGGGGTTAATCAACAGGATCTCTGATGAAACTAGCAGCAGAAATGGCAGAAAGCCAGGAGAGAATCACGAACCATTCAGTAAGGAAGAATACTGTGACAACCCTGTCGAAAGCTGGGGTCACTCCAACAAAGATCATGCAAATGACTGGGCATAAAAATAAGTCATCTATAACGTAATAATAATGAGAATAAATCTACTTACTTTTCTACATCTTGAATCTCCTAAAAATGTTCTTTGTCTGCTAACTAGAATTATGTAGGTTCCAAATACTGATCTTGAGAGGGGAAATGTACTGTAATATGTTGGCCAATAATCTAGACTACATTTGAAACCGAAATCTTATTCCAAACAGGCCCGGCCCTAGGATGTGCGGGGCCTAAGGCAGCATGCGGGGCCCAAGGCAGCAAGCGATGAGCGCGGGGCTCCAAGCAAAAAAACTGCATTGAGGAGAAGCGTGGGGCCCAAGGCGGTTGCCTAGTTCGCCTTGCCCTAGGGCCGGGCCTGATTCCAAAGGAGAATTTACTACACTCTAAAAGGAAAAGAATATGTTCTTCACTAAAAAACAATGTTGAATCCCGCGTCTTCTTGAGAATTTAAATTAAAAGACTTTCATATTTTTCCAACGTACGATTCCAA
The DNA here is from genome assembly GCA_016617855.1 of Megalonaias nervosa. Classification (NCBI taxonomy): domain Eukaryota; kingdom Metazoa; phylum Mollusca; class Bivalvia; order Unionida; family Unionidae; genus Megalonaias; species Megalonaias nervosa. The sequence goes on along the minus strand of JAECUM010011081.1, from coordinate 10,492 downwards.
ACTATCAATGGCAGAACAGAAACAGATATGTTGTCGAAGCCAGTCCATCAAACCACATATATATCGTGCGGAATCCGCCCAGAACTACATAATCACAATTTAGCGGGATTGACCGAAAAACGAAATCACTCCATTCCTGAAAACTTGGAAATTTTTTCAATGGTGTAGTCATTTATAACATGACATTAAATTTCAATTTTAGATAGAGCAAAATGGGATTTCATTTTTAAATGAGTAACTTTGCTCTCGGTAAGATATCAAGTTCAAAGGTCACTGGGCGGTGCTACGTGCACTCGAATATTGTTAATATGTATTGATGAATCTATGGTTGTGTATTTATTTTGGAATAAAGCATAAGTTCAATTACTTTGTTTCTTGTAGTGTATTCTTTTATTATTAAGCATTAGGTTGCAAAACAAAATGAGTATATATTAAAAGGGTTACTACCTTTCCATGGGAAAATATAACCTCGTTTTTTTCTCCCAAGGTCGTGCAGTATTAGAGAAAAATTTGTTCATATTTTCCCATAAAAATGCAGTAACCTATAAATACTTTGTTTTCCAGAAATGTTTTCTCAGTTTTGGGTGAATCATTGTATACCGAAAATGTAAAGTTGACGAGGTCTTCGAGCTGTTCCGTAAATTTAGCTGAATACCTATTTGTGTATCTTTCCACATCAAAAACGTGCTTTAATCCCTCCTGATACTGCAACCTTGATCAACCCGCTCTCCGAAAACTGGTGAAGTGATCACAGTGTATGGTTAGTTTATCACGTATCTTTTTGTGCCATGAATTACAATAGTTTGTTTTGTGACTTTCAGTACTAAAATTATAGCATTTTACGAACTCCGTTTAAGGTATTAACAACGTATCAATAGTGTGGTTGTGTTTCAGCAGTAAGGTCTAAGGACATGGTGGCGCTTTTGTTTATATGTGGTAGTTTTGGCCCAATAATGTTCTAGTGATAACTGCACGTATTGAGGGTGTTTAAGGTTTGTGTAATATGTGAGGGCATGATGAATAAGTAACTTGAATTATTATATACTACTTTTTTCTCCGTTAACTTTACATTGTCAAAATCGTTCAGTATTCTACGATATTGAACACCTTGATATTGCACGTACGTGCATGGCACGTGACTTAGGAACACTGAAGTAGTAGACTTTAGGTTTCAGTTTATTATAAATTTGTTTGTGGATGAACTAACCGCGCTGTTTCGTCTATTTGAAAGTAGAGATGATAAAGTGAACAATGTGGACGAGTTTAGTGAGTCATACATGAAACTTTCAAACAAGCAAATGAATGAACGTGATATTCGCGATGTCCACAACAAACGTGAGAGACGCATTATTGAAAATACCATTTTGATCATTTAAACAGTTATTTAGGAGAAATGTTCGTAACTTTTCGTTTATGGAATGTTTCAGACAACGACCAGTGCTTTCTTGGGTATATAAAAATAGCATCGAAAATGATACTGAGGGCAAGGGCTATCTGTCAGATACGTGTCATTTTATAAGTGAAAGTACTAAATTCGAGGGAAAAAATGCCAGTGAAGCTTTTCGAAGAAAATTACCGATGTCAGATCCACACACCAGCTGCTTTGCAATTTTGCGCGTTAACTTTGTTGATACAATGTTTCAGATTAAGGCTAGCGATGGACGCTATACACGATAAAGGTCATAACAACTAGGGGAGCATGCAAGTGACCAGGCATAAACATGTCTTCTTTACCGGGTGAACAAATATACTTACAGTTTTACATCCTGAATTTCCTCAAAATATACTTTCTTAGTTCTGCAAATCCGAATTACATGAGCTATGTTATGGGTTCTCAAGCTTGATTACACATTTCGAAATTTTACTGTAATTTCGACTACAATAATATCCTCCTTACTACACTCAAAATGAAATAAACATTATATTCCATAGAGTCTTTTTGATAATTGCAATTGAAAGACTTCATATTTTCCCACATTATGATTTCAAACATTCAATGACAGAACAGAAACACACATGCAGATGAGTCAAGATGCCTCCTCGCCATAAAAAATAAAATATATTTCATGTAGAATTGGCACAGATAAATTTAGTCCATAATCACAAAATTTAGTAGAAGAGACAAAAATACCAAAATCCATTCGTTCCAGACCAAATGGCAAAGATGTTGCAATGCGCATTCATTCACAATATGATTCTAAATTTCAACTTTAAGTAGACCAAAACGACGATTTCTTTCGAAAGTGATGTCGAGCGCGCGACTAAGTTCAAATTTCGATGGGCTGAGTAATGTGCGCACTAATATTGTTGTTGTGTACTAAAGAATCTGCGCTTGTGTATTTAGTTTGGAATACAGTATAAATTCAATTACTTTATTTACTATAGTGTATTTTAGTTTATAAAATTAAGCCTTAGGTAGAATAAAAAAAATGAGTATATAATAAAATCGTTACTGCATTTGTATGGGAAAATATGAACTCGTTTTGTCGGATGGCTATACTCCACTCCCAAGGTAGTGCAGTATCCATCCGAAAAAACTCGTTCATATTTTCCCATACAAATGCAGTAACCTATAACTATTAAGTAGATACTTTTTTATTTATTCTGTAGAAAGAACGACCTATTTTAAATTTATCTAGTGTTTCATTTATCTCATATATTAGCTTCAAAAGCATTATTGCAAGTGAACAGGAACATGATGACATCTCTTTTAAAATGTGTAAAAATATATTGTTCATTTATCAAAAATCCTCTTTGTAAGACCCACTGAGGCGTAACTTCATTTGGTGGGAATCAGTTTGTTGACTTTTGTACAAAATAACCTTTTTCAGTTTAATTAAATATGTGGATGTATCAAATAATCCGTTAAGGCGTACCAGATCTTTCATTACGGTTTACAATTTGTAGCATGACGCAACCTCACAATCCTGGAACATTGATACATCACACAAAATATCTGTATTTATAGCAATATACAGAATTTGAAATCAAAGTGTATTCACTTTTATAATGTATTTATAATTCTTTTATCGGATATATAAGCGGTATCAAACCTTCATTCAGTACCGTCACTACAAGGATGCAATTTTACTTCACATACATACAATGCAATAACTTTAGCTTATGACAGTTGCTGATTTTTATCTAATTCGTGCACGGTAATTTGAGATGTATTATTTGCAATATATAGTACAATATGGTTTGCAGGTGGTTCTGCTGCTGATTTACCTGTGTGTGTTGTTCATTTTGGCGCGGCTAATCGAGGTGATGGTGCAGCACAAACAGGGTCAGCTGTCGCGTCGCCTCCTGGATCCCATGGCTCTCACTGTCCAAAGTCTGAAGGCCGTCTTGGAACAGAGAGGCGTCATATATTACGGCCTTGTGGAGAAGTCTGAGTTCTCTGAGCTAGTAGAAGCCTCAGGTAAAAACCCACATACTCTGCTTTTTATCTAGAATTCTAGATATACATGTGTGTAATGTCACCCAATCGTGCATGCATTATTCGAAATAGTATTGACAGACCAAGGATATGTCTCGTTTTTTTTTTTTAAATCAGGATTTAATTTCGATTCTTTCAAGTAAAGTTCAAAACACGTAGAAAATTGTAAAAGTAGCTTAGACTTCTCATTTTTATATCCTTGGCTCTAAGGCTAGGTTTATAACATTCCTAATATTTGTCCAACTGTCAAACGAAATTTGTACATTCTCTGGTTGTTATTTGAATTGCGCATAGTTATAAATCAGTATGCTCTACACCATTGGTTTCAAAAGGGGCGGTGTGATTACCGAGGGGGGTACTAATACTGAATAATGCTTTGTACGGGGTAAGGTACGGGGCAGTGAGGATAACCAAGGGGGCGGTGGCCCGAAAAAGTTTGGGAACCACTGCTCTACACTTTTTTAAGATTTGTTGCCATTATGACTTGCAGCAGCTGGTTGCAGTGCACGACAGTCACACGAACTTAGCTTGCCTTGCAGTTTTCAAGTTCCGCCTGTGAAACTTGGTACATAATATTATAATCTTCAGAAGACTTGCATACTGACCATTGACTGTACTCTTGCAATTTTTTAAAAAGAGTTATTACCCCTTTTATTTAAGTTATAGTTGGATACTATATTTGACATAATATTGAAAACGCAACTAGTCCCATAGGTACTGACAAATTTCTGTAATATTTAAAACACAGCATGAGTATCATCAAAAAATGTACAAACACTGGACTCCTGCAATTGATTAAGGGGTATTTCCTCTTTTGAATTAAGTTATGGCTGGATGCAATACATAACATATTTTACTTTGGAAAAGCTTCTAGTTCCACACGTAGGAATCGAATTTACTGATACTACTTTATCAAGGGACGCAACCATTGTTGTCTTCTGCTTGGCGTGATGGAGTTATTTTCCGATCAAACAAACGCCAACACTTTGGGACATTTAACAAAATATTTTTTGGAGGAGAGAAACTAATAACTTACAAAAAGAAGATTTAGAAAGAAAACGATAAAGATAAGACAAAAAGAAAATGGACTACAAGCTAGGCAACATCTTGACTCTTAAAGGTAGGAGAGCAAAAATCGTAAATATTTACCACCCACTTGGTACCTATTTCATATATACAGTACGCTTTTTGGACGATGGAAGTTTCACCAATTATGCTAAACATGAACTAGTAACTTCAGAAAACTCACCAAAGCATGAGGCAGAAGATGTTTCCTTTCTTTTTGATGACTGGGAAACAAATGAAATAAATGTGTCTCTGAAACCGAACCAACTTTCGTCGGAGAAAATAACAAAATCAGCAGTGGCAATAAAAAACACTGAAACGGTCAAAGAGAGCAGATTTACAGAAGTGGACGAACAATTTGTCACAAATTTTGTTTTAGAGCATGAAAATGTGAATACGAAACGCAAAACATTGAGACACATAAAACTACCAGAAGAATATCTTGAGAAAAACAGTGAGACGCGCCCTATACATGAAGTGCCGGCACCTGCCCTAAACAACATTCAAGATTTTTCCTTTCATTTCGTCAGAATGATGGAAGTGAATACGAGCCAACAACAATGAGAGGTAAACAAGGGCCTACATATTGAAAGATAACACACAATTTGAATATAAAGAATAGTGTATGAGCAAATAAAATGATGTATAACGCAACTGACATACTTTCAGTTTGTTAAAACAAAAAGGAATTTTTGAATGAGTGCAAGAATGAACAATTAATTACACGCAAAAAATATTATGTAATGAGCAAAAATTTTATTCATAGTTTTAAAAGGTAAATTACCTTATAAATTAAAGAACTTGACTGATAAAGCAATTTAGTCCCTTCCCAACTTTTATGACAAATGATGAAAAAACAGAGAGAGAGAGAGAGAGAGAGAGAGAGAGAGAGAGAGAGAGATTCGTTACCCTAGGCACAATGCTTTTTATAAATCATTATTATTTATTATAGGTATGATGGGAAGTATTGAACGATATCTGAGACGAAACAGATACAATTACAGCTTGGTTTATGGCCCAGAATTTTATCAAACAAGAGAGGCCCTAAAAAGTAAACAGAAAGATCTGAAGAAGAAAGGAAAAGGAAACAAACCCAAAACTGCTGATGCCGTAACTTAATGATGACATAAAAAAAACTGTATGAATACTCGCTTTTGGGCCCCAGCGTCAAGTTTTCTTAACACTTTATGGTTTAATAATACTTTGCACTTTGGGGTACGGGGAGGGGGAGAAGAACACATAAACTAAAATGGGGAGACATATAATTAAAGCGAGATTGCGAACTTAAACTAGAATATTTAGAGTTTAACGAGAGACAGACAAAGATGAGAACAGGGGAGGACATAAAAAAACACGAGAAATGAAAAACCAAGGATGTACGCTAACCCTCTATTTCCAGATATATGTCCTGTAACTATCTCCAAATTTTTTTATGAACAAACGTCCAAGTAATTTTTGTAACCCTGACCATCCATTTTACCTTGCCCCTGTAACTCACGAGCATGCACCTGGGCCAAACGAAAAATGGTTTTTATGGGCACCAGTTGGTGCCAGAAAGCTGAACTCGCTAATGAAAAAAAAAAAATGGCTATGAAAGCAAACTTGCCCGATTTGGCTTCTAAACGCATTACAAACTCGAGCGTGAGAAAATATCTATTCAGAAACTAATAGAAAACAATGTTCCAGACACTCAGGCTATACACATCACTGGCCACAAGCATCCCAACTCTCTCAACAACTACAGAAAACTTAGTAACAGCCAGAAATGTGTTATGTCAAACATGCTTTCTTCTAATTTTGTTAAACATCCCCATTGTGCCCCATTTGAATCAAACATGTGCACGAAATCTTTGATGACAAATAATGAACTTACCAGCCAGAGGTAATCATTTATCCGTCCACACGTTATTCCACAAGCAAATTTTCCTGTAGCAGATCCTTCCACTACTAATAGCAACACTTGCCATATTTCCAAGACAGAAAATATAGATTTTCCAAGAAACCGTGAACTTGAAACTTTATCACATGGTTATCAGCTAGGTCTGTATTTGGAGGGTCTTTCATACAAGGTGGTAAGTTTACAATCAACATTAATTACAACACAAGTATGTCACAAACAGTTTCACCTCCTCCAAAGAAAAGGAGAATTATATACGATAGTGAACTGATCTCTAATTACCCGTGAATAACCCAAGCACGGACACTCATACTACTTGTAACTTTAATAGCCTATACACTACAACAGAGCTGTAGGCCAGTATCGTTTCATTATGTACAAGATAATTTTCTAAATTGGAACTGATGAAAATGAAACCTTTTCTTGTAATAAATATTAATTATTTATTGTTAATTTCATATAACATCCATATATCAAATGTGATAATACCTCAAAACTATGCAACGTTTTATGTTGTTATTTTCTTTTTGGCTCACGCATAAAAACTATGTACTTCGGATGACACGTCACGCCACAGCCCTCATTAACATATTTGTATTAATGCACTGCATGTAAACATTTGCGCGTGAACTATATTGCACAAGTGAGGAGTTCTTTCTTACTTTAAATGATAATATTGGGTCAGAAAAAGAACCTGCGTTGGAATTTGGACTGAAACAAGGAAATCCCAGTTGCGGGGTTACATTATATGTCTCTCCACTCGGACAAGCCTCGTGGGGGACAAATAATGTAACCCCTTGAGTGGGATTTCTCTGTCTCGGTCCAAACCCCAACATAGATTCTATATATCTTCATCTAATACATGGCGACTTGACTCCTCATCATGGTTACTAATAAAAATATCAGTTTTTCTATTGGTATTTTGCAGTAGCAGCAAACATTAGCACAAACATTCCGATCCTCCAATTTTCACGATAAAGTTGTTCTAATGTTTGATCTCATGCTTGGTAATAACGGATCTAGTTTACTAAACACTGATGAAATGTTTGAAACATACATTCTGTACATAAACTCTTTGTGTGTGTGTTTGTGTGTGTGAGATTTGGATTTTTAACGTAGCTTGAACAATTTTTCAGTCATATGGCTACGATGTCTGCATTGTGGCATCATGTCCCATCCAGTCACATTATCCCGACTCCAGACCGACCAGTCCTAACAATAACTACTTAATGATGAGCGCCAAGCGAGGCAGCTGTTAGTACTATTTTTATAAATCTTTAGTATAACTCGGCCGGGGTTCGATGCTGCGACCTCCCGCATCCGAGGTGGACGCTCTAACCACTTAGGCCACTGCTTTTAATTACATCAAATACTTCTACCCCTCGATTCGGTCGCATATTTACCAATCCAGTAAAATATTACTTAATGTGTGACACAAAAAGCGGCCATGTGATTTTCGCAGGATTCCATTCACTAGTATATTTATGTGAGAAAATTGGTTACCGTCCCATTGGTTTGAAAATAGGTTTTAAGATTACATCTGGTCATTAATTGAATATCCTAGGATACAAATAATGATTAAAAAACTCCATAGGTTTACGAAATATTTATAGAATTTTTATTCTCCCCTAAATATGGAAAGGGAGTATCGGTGAGATAGAAACAAATGTGGAAAATAAACAGCATATCAATAAAACGCAGTAACATGCTGCTTTGCAGCAAATATATCATACTCTCATAACCCAACCAACAAAACTTTTGGAGAATTTACATCATTTTTAATTTGAGCTTTGAAACATATTTACAATGTTTGATATTTCGAACACCACAAAATTAGAAATAATGTCTGAAATTTCGTCCAGAATATTGGTCCACGTCTATGTATAAAAGACTTCTTACAGATCAAGCATTTCCGCGCACATTTCTCAGTTATCACGTGATTTCATCACTGAATCACCCGGTCAAGTCGGCTTCGCGCGTCATGTGTTGTACATTGTGAGTAGAACGTAGTTGGTCTGTCAGCTATTGGTATTTTAAACTTCTCAAAAACCAACAGACCACTTTTTACCAAATTTGACACAGAGCATCCTGAGACAAAAGGCTGCTGCTAAATATAGAAAGAAAAAAATTTAAACGACTTTTATCTCCAAAATCTCTTAATAGAATTTAACCAAACTTGACAGAAAGAATTCTGTTGTTGTTGTTGTTGTAGGGCTTAACGCCATTTTTCAGCACACGATAGGCTATACATGGCGGCCAGTATTAATGGTGGAGGAAGAACCCGGGAAAACCCCGGAAAGAACCACCGACCCACGAGAAGCTACTGGCAAGCTTTCTCACATATCTACATTGGCCGAATCCGAGACTCGAACCCACGCAGACAGAGGTGAGATGGCAGTGATCCGTAACGGACAGCGCTTTAGACCACTCGGCCACTCGGGGCCCCTGAAAGAATTCTGTAATAAAGACTTTATGCAAATAGTGCCGATCTACCACCAAATGTGGTCACTGTTACTAACAATAGAGAAACATTTAAACGACCTCTTTTCTAAAACCATCGACTAGAATTCTGGATTAATATCCTTTGTAATTTGTATAAATGCTGCCTCCCAGTCATCAAATGTGTCTGCTGTTCCTTAAAATATAAAATCATTTAAACGACCCCTGCATACAAACGACCCCTGCATACAAACTGCCCCTGCATACAAACGACCCTTGCATACAAACGACCCCTGATTACAAACTGCCCAACAGAATATGACCAAATTTGAAAGAATGCATCACGGCATAGATGGCGTTCACATTTCTGTGACATATAGTGATCCAACATCAAATTTGGCCGCTGTTGCTAAAATTAGATAACCGCTAAACTATGTTTCTACAAAACAGCGGAAAGGAATTTAATCATGTTTGATAGAAAGCATCCTTATAGGAAACCCTTTCAGTTTTATACAAATGATGTTGATTAGTCATCAATTACTGCTGCTGTTACTAAAAATAGAAAAACCATTAAACAACACCTTCAAAAACTCTGAACTGGGTGATAAGCGATTAGGCCCACTTGGACCTCCTATTTTTAAGTATATATCATTTTTGATAGAGGAGTTAGGCTACGTTTTGCCTACACCCTTTTACGCAGTTACATATTTGCAAAAGCCACATAGAGGATACTATCAGTAAGTTAAGTCTATAATATATACAAGAGTTTAGTAAGAGTTATGCAGTGTTATGCATCCACCCTTGTACACATTTATTTGTGTACTGAAGTCACAGAGGATAATATCAGTATGTTGAGTTCTCGGGATTTTAATAACAATTTCCGTTACTGAGCAGTTAAGTTTGTACAATGTAATACAAGAGAAAGAAAAAAAACAACAAAAAAACAACAACTATAAGGCACGAGAACAGGGCATGCATATATATCACAAGGCGATGGCCAGTGTGTGTTACTAACTTAAATGGATAAAAGCCGTGAGAACATGTGTTACAGAAATGGAATTGACAATGTAACATAGGAAGACTGCTGAGGTCACAGCCATGTCTCACTGTATGTTACAGGTGATGTGTCAGATGAAGACCTCGCGGCGGCCCTTATGTTACAGGCTGATGATTCGGCAACTCCAATCACAGAATTCAAAGGGGGCTATGACTTTAATCAGCAGGTGGAGGATGCAAAGGACAGCATGTGGTTGGTTGAAGTCGTAGCAAGTTCCGAACGTCAATGCCTCGCTGTCAATACCTGGAGACACGTTCAAAGAAAATTGAATAAATTTGATGTCCGGTTTGGTCGCTTTGACTGCTCAAAAGACAAAAGGTACGACATTTTATAAATCGATTTGTGGATGGATTAGTATCTTACCTGATATCATTTTTGAGTTTCAGTATTTGTTGATATTTTAAAATAAAACATTATTTTTATATTTGGACAATATGGTGGCAGTTTTTCATAGTTCAATTGTTATTCTCTATAATTCCAAGACAAAGGATTACTAGTTACAAAAAAAAAATAAATAAATAAAAACATTATGCTTTTAAAATACAATAGTATGCATTTAAAGTTCAGTCCATTCATCTTACTTGTTACGCTTTCT